>APFE030636302.1:46107-84986 GCA_000404065.3 Pinus taeda
GCTTCTTCCACCTCTGTTCTGGCTTCTGCCTCTTCCTCTCTTGTTTCCTCTGCCTTGACCTCTTCCTCTTCCAAAGGACATATGGGTCTTAAAGGCTTGCTCTAGAGATGAGTTTTCATTCCTACTCAATCTCTGCTCATGTGTTATCAATGATGCATGTAGCTCATCAACTGAAAAGTTTGAGATATCCTTTGTCTCTTCTATGGTGGTGACAATAGTATCAAACTTTGAGGGTAAGACCCTCAGTATTTTCTCCACAATCCTCCTTTTTTCAATGGTTTCTCCATGAGTCCTCATCTGTGTGATCAGACCAATTACATGTGTGAAGAATGAGTCAATGTTGTCTGACTCCTTCATGCACAAATTCTCAAAATCTCTCCTTAGCAACTGTAGTTTTGTTGTCTTCACTTTCTCCATGCCTTGATAGGCTGTCTTGAGAGTTTGACATGCTTCATTGGATGTCTTAGCTGCTGCTATCCTTGGAAACACATTCTGGTCCACTGCTTGATACAAAAATACAAGGGCTTTTGAATCCTTCTTCCTATTGCTCTTTAATAGATCTTTCTCTGCCTGAGTTAATCTATTAAATTCATTTTCATCTGTTGGTTCTTCAAAACCATCTTCAATTAATTCCCATAAATCTTGAGAGGCAAAGAGGGCTTTCATGGTTATTGCCCAATAGTCATAGTTTTTCCCATTAAGCTGTGGGAGCTAGGTGTTAAACATACCCATACCAGTGCTTGTGCTAGCCATTCCTTGCATCCTTAGTTATGCTTCAATTTCTTGACTGTGTATTTTAAAATACTGACTGTTCTTTCAGCAGTAACACAGAAAAAAAACTTTGAGGAATACCTGGATTCTCTTTCTTGAGTCTTCATGCTGCTGGAGAAGCTGTTGCAACAAAAATCCTTCATTTAGCTTCTTTGACACATTCAAAGAGCCTATGCCAGCTCTGATACCACTATTGGGGATTTTTCTGGTAAAATCCCAAAAATAATAATAATAAAAATTTGCACACAGAGACAATGCTCTATTTCTCCACAGGAATTTTAACACAACGGAAACAAAAATTTGTTTGTTGCAGACAGAGTTTCTCCAACACACATAAAAACACTTTGTATTCATTAATAAAAGACTGATACAAAATTCATCCTCTTTCACTCAGAGGGATTCACCAATAACACTTCACTGCTGTGTGAAAATTACATATACATTTCTCACGCTCCTGCGTGGATCCTTTTGCAAAAGAAAATCACTTACGCACTGCTGTGCTTCCCTTCTCTAATTTCTCTTTTTTTAACTAAAACAAATGAAACATTACATTTATATATGACAACCAGAAAACTTACATCCGTTTTCACTCGCCATGCTGCCGTAAAAGAGGATAACAAAAATTAAATGGTTTTACTAGCATTTACTTGTGCCCATACTCCCACTGATAAAAATTAAAAGCTTCATCAAAAACTTACCAACCCACAGTAAATTTGCATTTACTGTTTTACTGACATAAACGGTGGTAAAGAGACTTTTACTTCACGTCAAATTTATTTTCAGCAGGCATGTACTTCAATCAGTATTCAAATTGACTTTGGAAACTCATCCGGTCCGAGCTTTATCGCATTGCATGCACATATGCAAAATTGTGCATCCTTGGTTTCCCGATTGCGAAAATAATGTGGACCCGATAATCTATTAAAAGAAAATTAATACCTTCGTCGGGTCCAAGTTATCGGCGATTGCACACTTGTAAAAAGTTATGCTCCACTTAAAATGCCGATAGCGATATGACGATGTGATATCGGTGATCGCTTATCGCAAACATAAAAAAAACTTTATAATACCCGCTACCATTTCGCCAAAGTGTTCATAGCTGAAGTCGGCGGGATGGCTTATCGCTGGAGCGGAGTTGAAATTACATTTTCAACAGTTTGTTCCATTTGGATCTGAGATTGTGGTAACTGCGAGACTCTGTGAATGGGATACCATGCCAATAGCTCTCTGCGCTTGTAGATATTCGTTAATATGGATAAATGGTTCTCTCGCAAGAACCCTAAAATGTCTCTGCTCAAAGTTCAAATCGTTTTCCAACCCACCTATGAAAGAATGCATTTCGCTTAATTTAGTCATATAAGAGAGAAAAATCTGTGTCGGTTATTGTTTTCTGAGTTCGTTGTTGGTTTGGTTTGACACATGTTATATAGCTTCGTAATGGAATCAAATAGTGATTTTATTAGCCGATATATTTTAGGTTAGTAATGGAATCAAATAGTTTTATTTAGGTCGAATTACGGTTAACATATAAATCAAATGCTATTTAAATATGGATATATGTGAATGATGGTATTAAAAAAGATATTACAAAGAATTTTTTTGGGTTAAAACTGAAAAAACATGAAAATTAATTAGATTATCAATTTATTTTAATGGTTATTATATATATATTATATATATAATCTTTAATATTATTATGCAGATTTAACTTATAAATAAATTTTGATATCATATTGTCAATATAACTAACTGAAATCAGAACTCTTATGATATTGGTTTATATTCAATTAATTTTAAATAATAAAATTAGTTATTAAAATAAAAATGACGTAATTATTTTAAAGATAAATCTTAATCTTTGATTTACTAAATGGTTCCTATTCACTTAAAAGTAAGTTAATGATAATTAAACTAAAATTTTCAATGAAATTTTCTAAAATACAAAAATCTAACAACATAATTATATATTTTATAAGGTGAAAATATTAATAGGTTATCAATACCTTATTATTTTATATTAAAATAACTAGTCATCTATATAGATTAAATGTTTGACCCAAATTATGTATCAAAATTCTTGCCTCATGACACATATTACCTTACTAATATTGATTTTATTTTATAAAATTAACTAAATTATAATTTTGTTTTACATTATTATTATTAGTCATTAAAAAATTAGTATATATGTTAAACATATATACATTATATATAACAATATTTTTAAGGAACCTGTAAATAGATTTTGTTACAATACTATGGACCAATACGATTATCTACCAATACCACATGCCTAGAAAATCATAACACGTTACAAAATCAATTTTTTTTTTGCATATATATTTTATTTTATATATATATTTACTTAAGACGAAAAGAAAAAATACATAATTAACTTTGAGATAAATATCAATACTTTATCTTGGACTATTACTAAAATCATTTTTTCAAAATTAATTAAATCTTTATAATTCACCTATTAATTACAGAAAATTACACTAAATTTTGAAAGCAATAAACCAAATAAAAACAAATGAGGACTTCCAAAGGCCAAAAAACATCAACCCTCAACCAGTGATTCCACCTCACAGTCGTACATCACTAACAGCAACCACATCGGTCTCTACCCAAGTTTTCAACAGCTCTAAAAACTAGTAACTCAACTCATAGCCTTCTCGAGCTCTAGAGCATCTGTCCAACCCTACTCTAGGTACTAGTAACTCAACCCAAAAAGGGCTCCAAAGAATTTGTCCCAACCTAGGCTCCAAGTCTAGTAACTCAAACCAAATCATTTTAGGGCTTCCAGATTATTTATTCCAACCCACAACCATAAGGAACTATGATCACCAACCAGAAAACAATCTAGTGGAGAAACCCACAACACCATGGCTACCCATGAGATGGAAATGTAAGGGTAAAACCACTGTCAATATAGGAAAATATACATCCCAACGAAAATGATTACTCTTTCCTTCTTTTTCCAATCCAAATCCAAGCATGGTCTAATATTTCTCTAAGTGTGCAAGAGTATGAGAGAATGAGAGAATAGAAGAGAACTCAAATCACAACTACCAAAAGGCTACCAAATGATCCTCATAAGCCTTTTTATCATTGAAGCCTCTATTTTCTTCATTTTCCTTCAATTTCCCTCACATTCAATTAATTCCTCTTTGCCTTTACCAATGTTTTTACCAATTTACATATCCATTAATTAATCACCGGTGATACCTCATCACTATGTTTTTCCCAACATTTATCTTGGAATACATGTCCCATGACATTAGTCTTATTTTATTTACATGAAAATCAAATCACACTTTGGGGAAGTGTTGGACTTCGAACAAATGGAGAAGTTGTTGTTGTGGTTGTCAATCATGATGTTTGCATTTAGCGTTGCTTGGAAAGATGACTATGGCACATATATGGGAATGTCATCAAGGATAGGAGAATTTGTTACCTTGGATTAATTATTTGATGGGCTTTCTTACATCATTTATAGTACTTCTTGTTGGGCAACCATTGTGGAGAGCAAATACATAGGTTGTAAAACATTTTATAGAGGATATTTTTGCATAAGTCAGACAAAGTAAGGACCCAACCCATAGACCCACAAGATGAGGATTTCCCTGAATGAACAAAAGAGCATTGTAAAGACTTCATATTGAATCTAGAGCGAACTTATGCATATGTGAGATGCATAACTCTAGTTCATTCTTAATTTTTTTCAATATCTAGTTATACCATGACCAATTGAATCTAATTGTTGCAATTTAAATATGAATTTGCAAGTGGAAGTAGATTGTGGATACTTCCAGGTAAAGTGATAGTATTTGCTACTTGTGCTATATCTTTGCGGGAACTGCATTTATTATGGAATTGAAATTCATTTGTTGCCAACAATAGAAAAAAAAGAAAAGATGTAGAGGCCAAAAAGGCCATGATTTATATCAATTCAATGACCCATTTCACAGGACCCTATGAATGTTGTTTTGTTGGTTACATGGGATATAGCCAACTTTAAAGGCCAAAATTTATTTGAATCTTTGTAATCCATGTAAATTTGGTATGCTATGAATGGTGGATGTAATGTAATCATTTTTTTTTTTTGGAGAAGAAAGAAAACACAATAGAGAAAATATTCCTTTGCTTTGGTTTTCAAAATCACAACTTACCATGAAGAAGGTTAGCCAAGTTTCCTTTCTTTTGATAATCATATGAAAGAATATTATCTCTTATTGCTTCAGATAATTCTTTGAGAGGGACTATATTTTCATGGCTACCGAAGGTGAAAAAAATCCTTAATTACAGACTAGAGTTTTTTTCAATCCTTGCGAGTCCCTTCAACTCCTTTCCAGTCCTTGCAAGTCCCTTCCTTGAGTATTAAGCACATCATCCACTGTGAGATTCTCTCCACCTTTAAAACCACCAATCTTCCCTCCCATATTTCTTCATCTTCGAAGTCATTCACAGAAGGGTCCCCTCCTCCTCCCAGTACTTCCATATTGTGGGAACTTCTAGTGCCTATCAACAAGGACACACACACAACAATGGTTAGCATCAATACAATAAAAAATATTGCAACTGGCATAAGGCGCAGTCTGGGATGCCTTTCAACCTGATTTCATGCTCAATTTCTCATATTTTGCTACAATGGCATTCTTTAAAGAGAATCATACATGTTTCGATTAATTTTTTTATGTCGTATTATAGCTTTATGTCACTACTTTAGCTGCATCCTATTTACTCAATGGTTGAGATCCTCCTTTAGGTAAGAAGGCTATTATTACCAGCTAAATCTGGAGCTCTACTTGGGCTTTCATTGTTAAATTATGTACGCGTTTCTATCCATTGCATTTTTTGTTTATGCCCATGTTCATAGCTCATGTCATGCATTTGTTGCTCATAGTTGTTGTGTTGTCATGCACCATTGCATATTAGTTCAAACTATTTGGTAAAATCCTAAAAATCAAATGGCATTCTATCAAAAATGGCAAAAGAGGGGTTTTTTCTTTTACATTTAAACTTTCTTTCCAACATTTTCATGAATAATGAATGTTTAATAAGAGACAGAATTCTTAATGAGGCTTGTTATGACATGCCTGGTATGTTGTAGCCTTGCATAGGATTTTTTAATCCAAAATGGCAACCTATGGGTGCATAGTTCTCATTTTAGCTTTCTAATTTTAATCTTGGTTTCCTTTGCATAAGTTTGATATGTACTTGTCAAACTCTATGCACTAGCTTCAGTACTGAACTTTTGGTTTTAGTGTTTGAACCGATGCAAATTGTATGCGCATATCAGATAGGCTATGGTTTTGATTTCATCTCAAACTGGGCTTAATTTTGATTTCAACATTGCAAATTTCTAGGTGCATATCAAGTTGAATTTGGTTTTGATTTCAAGATCCCCACACACATAAATATTGCACTAGAACTCAATATAATTTCTACATCAAATATATGGATGCTTATATAGTCAATGTGTTGTGTCCTTATGTGAATATACTCTATATAGTATGTATAATGACCTTAGGCTACAAAAAAACAATTCCTTTATCCAAACAATTCTCCAAACCTAAAATTTCCTTTTAATAAAAGAATTCATATCTATAATTTAAATATTCAATTAAATGACATAACATATCACATCTTCTTACTTTTATGTTACTCTTTCCTATGCTACAACCTTACATCATTTCCTTTGCAACATTTGATAGAATTACTAATATATTCTTTTATACATCACCCATTTGTATGTCATAAACCAAATACTTCACTAAAATTATCTTTCATACTATTTACCGTGCTAAAAATCTTTGATAGACAAAAATAACAATTTTTGAAGTAAAACTATGAATTACATGCAACACTAATACAAAAGGTTAAATCAATTACTAATAATCATACTCTAAGAAATGAGTAAATAAACCAAAGTGGTTAGGATGAAAAAAGGACCTATACATGCTGGCGAAAAAAAATAAATGGTCAATTTTTTTAATAATATTTTTATGGTTAACAAATAACGATATTATTAAAATAATGCTCATTTAAAATAGTAAAAATATTATATTACGATATAATTTAGTTACATATTATTAATTTGAATTTTTAAATAAATAAATAAATAAATATTTAAATGAAATAAAATTTATTAAATTATTAAAAAATAAATGCAAAATAAATTTAAATGATATAATATATTTTAATATTATTATTATAAAAATTGTAATAATGAAAATTAAAATTTATAATAAATAAAAAAATTCACAATTATTCCTTATAAGTTTTTATTATTATTTTATTTTAAAATTTTCAAAACAATAAAACTGAATCTATATACAATATTTTTTCCTTAGATGTTTTATTAGTAATGGGTATGGGAGGCCAGATCTTTGTTATTTTCATTTGGAATCACCGCATACCACCTAGTTATATTTTTAT
Organism: Pinus taeda; assembly: GCA_000404065.3. NCBI lineage: Eukaryota > Viridiplantae > Streptophyta > Pinopsida > Pinales > Pinaceae > Pinus > Pinus taeda. Next base: position 53,320 of record APFE030636302.1, read on the forward strand.
GGAACGCAGAACTTAGATCATGCTGCAAGTCATATTCACGAGAGGATCAAGATTCCTGCTAATGATGATATCATTGATTTACCATTTGGACAATCCTCAGTGTGCATTGCTTATTTATTTAAAGTTGGTTTTGGTTTGTTATCTTTTTTTAATTCAAAATTCTTAATCTAAGGAATTAAGCTCAAACAAATAAGTTTGAGCTTTACGTGACCTTCTAATGTCCTCTCTATATGTGCCTCTATAATCCACCAAACATTACTTTGCAATGCTATGCACGACTATCAAGCATGAATACATAGACCAATGGAGAAAAAATGTTAACATTTTAAAGAGGTATATTCTAAAAAAAATTCCATATTAGATTTTATATTATTGAAATTTTTCTATATTTTGAATTCAAATTTGGCAACTATGATCCCTTAATGTATTTTTTTTTAATTTCTAAAATTTTATTTTTAAATTATGTTTCTCATAGTTTTCATTTTTTGCGATGTTAGTCGTGAATATTGCCTCCATTTTAGACTGAATAATGAATTCATTTGTGTGCTATTTCAGATGGAATTTTTAGACAACATAGTTCGAAGAGATTAAGACATTTTCTCGGGAAGTTATTTTTATGTTTATTTCAGAAATATTGTTCGAAAATTGTGCGGTAACTTCATGTCCTGAATGGTCCCTTAGAAATGTGTAGTTATGACTAGCCGCTACCCACAACCCGACATGCCTTGCTCTAGAAAATTGCACAAAATATTGTGCCAGTGTCCGTTGTTGCCCAACTCTATCTCCCACCTAAAAATTGCACAAATTCTTAGCTGAATCCTGAGTGACCGTTTCAATACTCACCTTGAAAAATGCACAGAACTGTCCAGAAGTTCCCCCATACACCGTCTATTGTCTTCCTCCCAGGAATTGTGCAGTTATGTCCAGTTAGGTTCCACCTTGCAACTATCACTTATGTCCCTGAACCCACAATTTTTCCTCCAAGAGACCTTTGCACAATTTTTCCTAATAGTAATCCGGAGCCTCTCATCCGAATTGAAGTTATGCTCTTTGTAGTTTCTGTTTCCTCTCCTCCCTCCCGATCACCTAGACCCAAAACTGAAATTAATGCATCATGCAAGACTAGGAGATTTTGGATTTGATGTTGTCCCGTCATGGGTGAATTGCAAGGAAAGGTACATTGATGAAACATGGCGCAACAATGAACGAGATGAAGAAGCACATGCTAGAATACTTACTCGTAGTTGAACGAAGGTACCAAGCACACATAGCAGCAAGCGAAAGGGATACCTATTTCTGAACAATCAAGAAAAGACCAAGACCATCGAAAACGTCGCAACACTTTCCCATGTGAAAATGAAAAGAACACACCGAGAGTACATCCATCACTCAGTAGTAGAGAAGCTCGATATGGACACCATAGTTAGTCAGTACATGTTAGCAGTGTCATGTCGAGTTGTGTCATGAGTTGTCTTAGCCACATCACTAATATGGGCCAGACTTGTTGTAATCAAATGTGATGTAATGTCAAAGCAAAAGAGACGCACATATGATGTTGAAGAGTCACATCAGTTGAAAAGTCATAGGAAGTTGAACAATCATGAGGGAATCCCAAGAGTTACAATGGTCAAGAATCACTCTTGGCTATATATACCACCTCATTGTATGAGAAAATGAATTTTTACCTTGGATCCTCTAACATAGCCTTCAGAGTCTGTAGTTTATTTTTTGATGAGCAAGGAGTGGATCCAATGTCCCACTACTGGGCCTAGTGATGTATGGTGTACAAATGTGTGATGGAACTTCTGCTTAATTCAGAAGCTTGTCTCAGGCCATCACATTTTCATGCATGTTTTGTATCCATTTGTAAGGCTATTGTTTAAATGTTTATAATGCATGTTTTCTTATCATATACTTGAAGAGTTGAACTACTTCTGTTATTTTAGTGCTTACATTGTTGAATATGTCCCTATACTACTAGTGTAACCCCTTATTGTTATTAGTACAACACCCTTATTATATTGTTTTCCCATGTTGTCCCCATATTGTTATTACTGTTCCTCGTAGAAGCCCACTATTTTTATTATTGTACCCTTACATTATTATTGTTATGTCGGCTCTGATTATATTATGACCCCTTAGACTCCTATATATAGAAAGGAGGTCTTGTCATTTGCATCATCGAATAATTGTTCGTTTGTGTAATGTAAAGGAGGTTTCCCCCTCGAAGAGGCTAAATTCTAAGGCATCGATGTATCTTTTCTATCTTTTTGTGAGCTAGTTTCATAACATTTGGTATCAGAGCTTTGGATTCTAGGGCTTTCACTGCTCCAAACAGGTAATCGTGGCATTTTTGCTATAAAATTTGTTTTTTGACGTTTCAAAATCTATAAAGAAAACACATTTGAGACGAAATCTCGTTGAACCTTGGGTCTGAATTTCAGAGCTTGTCTCACTATATTTTTGGAAATATGATTTGAGGAAGTTATAGTTTTTGCAAGCTCCATAATTTCATCTAAAATAGGTCGTCGTAGAATTTTCTCTATAAATTTTTCACTACAAAGTTTTATACGCTAAAAAGAAAACCACTTAAGAAGAAATCGGTCTGAACCTTGAGTCGAAATTGCAGATCTTTTCTCTCTATAGTTTTAGATATATGATCTGAGGAAGTCAGAATTTTTGCAGACTCCTCAATTACATTTTAAACAGGTGACATTGGGAAAATCATCATAACTTTCTCTCTGAGCATCACATTGCAATTTTGTAAGAAGTTACAGAAATAGGATGGATTGTAGTTTTTTGTGCATAGTTTTTAGATCCGGAGGTTAAAACATCAACACATGGCATGTCGTACAAGTTCGCTCTATTGAAACATTATATAATCAAGTCATCTTAGGAGATTGGCCATAACTCTTTCTTTGAGAATCAAATTATGATCAGACTTGCAAGGTTAGAAAGAGGACTCAAAGGGCTACTCCAAGAGACAAATTAGGAACTTTAAGATCTGAAAATACAAAGTTATTGTCATTTCAAGAAGAAGCTCCTGAAATGAAGAAGAGGACTCAAAGGGCTACTGCAAGAGACAAATTCGGAACTTTAAGATCTGAAAATACAAAGTTACTGTCATTTCAAGAAAAAGCTCCTGAAATCAAGAAAAGGCGATATGAGGAAGTTTGATGGAAAGGATCCAGTAAATTGGATACTATAGATGGAGCAATATTTGGATCTGCATGGTGTACCACTATTACAAAAGGTATGTATTGCATCTTCATATTTAGAACCGAATCAATTTTTATGGTATATAGGGCTTTGTTATGATTGTGATAACAAATACATTAAAGGTCATAAGTGTGCTAAGAACAAATTATTTTACATTGATTGTGGATAGGGGGAATAAAAGGATCAAGAAACGTCAAAAGAAGAGTATATACACCAAGAACCAACCCCAAAAGAAGAAGAAATGAATCCAACCATATCTTGTAAAGCATTGGAAAGAAGTACCAGTCCTAAAACTCTCAAGATAGAAGGACATATCAAGAAGAAAAAGGTTCAAGAAGTGAAAGATCACATTGAGGAAGAAGATATGAATCCGAACATATCTTGTAATGCATTGGACAAAATTACCACTTTTCAAACTATCAATATAGAAGGACATATCATGAAGAAAAATGTTCAAGAATTGAAAGATCACTTCGAGTCTCAAGAAATCAATTCGACCATATCTTGTAATGCATTCTAAGAAATTACAACTCCCAAAATTATCAAGATAGAAGAACATGTCAAGAAGAAAAAGGTAAGAGTGTTGATTCATTCAAGCAGTACCCATAATTTTATTGATTGTAAGATAGCCAAGGAATTGAATTACTTCCTATGTCCAGCACCAGAGAGTCAAGCGATGGTTGCAAGTGGAGGAACCATAAATTGCTCTGGAAAGTGCCATAATATCAAGCTATCCATGGGAGAATATGTATTGAATAAACCAATTTCTTCCATTCCAATGGGTGGTGCTGATGTTTTACTAGGAGTCCAATTGCTACAATCATTGGGTACGGTAAATTTTAATTTGAAGAGCTTTTCTTGAAAAAAAATTTGGGAAGGAAAGGAAGTCAAATTGAGGGGTGTTAAAGGAAAACCTTGAAAGATAATCAACTCTAACAGCATGATAAAGCTTCTAAATAAAGAACAATGAGGTGTGTTTGCACAATTATGTTCACTAGAGGATCCGACATCGTAATCATGTATTTCTCCAGATCTCCAAAATGTTTTGGATAATCATTCAAAGGTATTTGAGACTCCCAAAGGCCTCCCACCTATTCTTGATCATGATCATGTTATTCATTTGATTCCATGAAGTGTTTCTCCAAACATCAGGGCTTACAGATATCCATATGCCCAAAGGAGTGGGAACTCATTCAAAAGTTGCAGAAGATCCTAGTTCAAACAGTATTGTGAGAACTTGATAAGGAAGGAATAATAATATTGGAATCCAAAGCAGTCACAGAACCGAGAAATCAAAAGCTACTAAATAGATCAATTTGAGAGTATCTTATCAAATGGAAGAACTTACCCACTGAAGATTCCACATGGGAGGACAAGAATTTATACAGAAGCATCAAGAACTACTCCAACGTTGAGGACAACACTTCTTGAAGGAGAGGGGCATGTTAGGTCCCTACACTACTAGTGTACCCCCTTATTGTTATTAGTACAACCCCCTTATTATATTATTGTGCCCATGTAGTCCCCATATTGTTATTATTGTGGCCCATAGAAGCCCACTATGACCCCTTAGACTCCTATATATAAAAAGGAGGTCTTCTCATTTGTATCATCAAATAATTGTTGATTTGTGTAATGTAAAGGAGCTTACTCCCTTCAAAAGGCTAAATTCTAAGGCGTTGATCTATGTTTTCTATCTTGTTGTGAGCTGGTTTCATAACATATTGTTTATCATTGTTTTCTCATCCACGGGGACTTCTCCGCCGAACATTAGACAGACCATTTTTATTTTCCTTTGTTATAAAAATCATTGCCCCTATGTGGAATACTCCGTTGGATGGTGTACGTGTTTTCCCTTACACTTTGGTTTTAACAACTGTCGCATCCGTTTTGGACTATTCCGTTGGATGCTGGACAGACCCTTGTTGTTTTCGCATGTGTCTCTCCTTGGGTGTTACTACTACCTCTCATCTAGATGCTCACTTTTACCCTCTCTCTTACAATAAGAGAACCAAAACACATAGTTAGATTACGCACTCATGAGACATACTCACCTCACTTTCTTGAAGTTAGAAGCATAACACTTACTAAACAAAAAGAGCTAAGGCAAATCTCTAAGATATGGAAACTAGGTCATCGTACCAGATGGGACTCCTACACCAAATAGTGTGAGCTCTAGTTGGGACTTCATACCGAGGATATTACCTAAATGTTGGCGGCTCCAACACTATCAACAAGCTTATAATATTAATTCCTTATGTTTATAATTAATACCATGGGATGATAATATTAATCACTTGTGTTTATTAATTCTTTTGGTTTATAATATTAATCCGAAGGGTTTATAATAATAATGCTTTGGGTTTTTAATATTAATATCTTGGTTTTATTAATCCCTTACATTTATAATAAATCCCTTGGGCTTGTAATAGTGATAATTTGTTATGCTTACAATATTAATTGCTTGTGTTTATAATATATAATCATAATAATAGCCCCAAGGCTTAGCTCAATTGGTCAAATCAATGCTTTCCAATCGGGAGGTCACAGGGTCAATTCCCAAAAGCTCTTGGGGTCAGGTCAGTAAATAGGCCGAGGGGTGTGACCCCCTTTGGGTGGGGACCACCCTAGTGTTGATCCATGGACTCAACAACTACCCAGTGACCACGGGTATCCATGAACCACAAGGGAAAACAAATATAATCATAATAATAATAATACAAAAATAATTGATATTTCATAAAATATTATAATTATCATATTATAACGATATTGATATTAGCAACACTATAATATGATAATATTATTCATATTATTAATATTATAAACCTTTGGGACTCAAGGAAGTAATAAACCCAAGCGAATGTTAATATGATAAACCCATGAGATTAATAGACCTAAGGGATTAATATATTTTTTGGATTTTAACTTGGAATCTCATGCTTTACATATTACTTGATAACAAGGGGATCACGAATTGAGCTACACCCCACACCCCATGGGCCACAAATGATTGATATTATAAACACAAGGGGTCATCCCTATTACAAACTGAAGTAATGATTATTATAAACACTTAGGATTAATTTTATAAACAAAAGGAATATTATAAATCTTTGAGTTTATAAAATAATAATGTTAATAATATTTCATATTATTATTGCTGTTAATATCAATATATGAATTAGGTTTCTGTGATCCATATGAATCTTATTGAGGAGGTTTTTGGAAGAAATCACATTCAAAATTCATTTTTCGTTTTGTTTGATGAGTAGTGTTTCACGAAGTGAACTACACTTATTATTTAAACTCATTGACAAATGAATTTTTATGTGATTTCTCCACAACGCTTCTCAATTAAACTATTATTATTATAAATAATAAATTATTATAAATATTTTTATAATTATTATGAAAACTTTAATATAATTAAATTATAATATTTTATTGATATTCATTTTTGGTTTATTATATTATAAAATATATTTATTAATATCAATATTAATTTTAATTTTAATCCATAATGCATATCTGCATATATCACTCATATTTATTAATGTGTTTCTTCATGTAATTCATATATTTCTATCAACACATATGAACCACATTTTTTACATATATGAATCACATTTTTTTGATATAATTATAGTAAACTAAATATTGATGTCAATGGCTGACCCAAAATATAATAAAGGAAAATCCAGATTCGTTTACGGAAGATTGACTTGTCTTTTCCTATAATTCATGATTAAGTAACTAGGACAATATTATAAGTAACTCGGACAATATTACATGTAAAGTGATATTATTTTATGATCCAATAACATTTTGGGTGAATATACCATCGTTATCATTTGTATATATTTTCTTTCTCCGAGTTGAATTTTGGGTTTGATAATATTGTATCTTTTTAAATTAAGAATTTTTGATGAAGATAAATAAATTCCTTATCCTTCCAAGTATTAAATCACTTGATCATAAAGGTAATTTAGTTTGGTTGTGGCTGGCTGTTCACCTCAGAAAGCCTCGACAAAATGACATTGGAGGAAATTTAGCTTCTCTATTAAATATTACCATTTTTGGTACCATGCAACCAAAAAAAATTTCACATAAATATGTTTACAATATGTGCTATTTCAAATGTAAAATGTACTAGTAAAAAACGTACCGGTATATTAGTAATAATTTAAATAACTACATCATCATCAAAGTCTAATCATGGATTCCATATCCATTGAATCCAGTGATAAGTCTATATCTAAAAATACTCAATATTAAAAAAGAAATGTAAGGGTGTCACATTCTCCCCCTTTTAATGAAACACCATCCTTGGTGTTTATCTTTAAGATCTATTCATTTTCAAACAAAGATATAAAATCTTCTTGCATCTTGTCCTCCATCTCTCAGGTTCCTCGGTGATGGCTCAATTTGAAAGAAATCTTCTCTCTCATATAAACCATGGTCCAACATCACATTGTCGGAAAGATTGTCTGAATATGAAAATCAACCATGGTCAACAATGGTCCTACATCACATTGTGATAAAGATTATCTGAATATGAAAAATATTAATGGTCAACCATAGTCCAACATCACATTGTGACAAAGATTGTCTCAATATGAAAATCAAACATGGTTAACCATAGTCCAATGTCAAGCTCACCATGGTGAGCCTCGTTTGTTTTAAGGTTTTGGGTTAACAATATTAATCTTTTGCGTTTTTCAATTTAGTATTAATCCATTGCATTTATTAGTGACTTGGGTTTAGTATTAATCCATTGTATTTATTAGTGCATTGGGTTTATTATATTAATCCTAAGGTTTATTATGAATTCATTGGCTTTAAAATCCATTAGGTTTATAATATAAATTCCATGGGTTTATAATGGTTTACAATACAGCTTGAGTGGGCTTAATGGTTAAGAGCATGTGTTTCGTCTTAAGATGTCACATGTTCAAAACAAAAGGGGGCTAGAGTATGTATGCCTTCATAGACTTAGTAGTCAAATTGATGTGGAGAGATGAGTCCTTGTCCCACAAATAAGGAGGTCTCATACACAAATTTGCTATATCACTTGGTCGTGAGCTTAAAATTGGGTAATAATAATATTTATCATAGTGTTTATATCCCAAAGGTTTAATACCAAGCCTAAACTTTAAGATATTAATACATAGGGTTTATTAACTATATAGTTCATATTCATAGGGTTTAATATTTATCCTCAGATTTAATGTTATTTCCTTGTGTACCTTTGGTTTAATAATATTAATCCATTACATTTATTAATTCTTTGCATTTTTAATATTATCTGTAACATTCATAATATTAATCTTAGGATTTCATATTTATTTTACAGGTTATATTATTTATTTTACTTTTTATATCCTTGGTTTTATTAATCTCTTTGGTTAATGATATTCTCACTTAAATTTATAATATAAATCTGTTTAGTTTACCATATTTTGTTCATTTACATACAATAATTATAACCAATATTAATTATTAAATAAATAAAAATATAATTTATTAATACTTATTAATTTTTAATATTTTTATTTATATTATTGGTTAATTAATATAATAATATTATTAAATTTATTTTTATATGAATTACCATTAGCAGTCATATTAATTAATATTACAATTATAGTAATCATAATTATAATAAACTTTAATGGACGAATCAAGTTGATGAGAAAGATTTCCATTGGTAAAGAAAGCTAATTCAACTCATCTCTACAAAGGGGACAAGAAAGTCGACGTAGAAACCAGTCAGAGATACAACGGAGATGGAAAATATGATTACAGCGCAATTCTGTTGCAGGTTCTCCGGTCGAAAGCACTTCATGACAAATTGCACATAACAACCTATCACTGTCACCATCACGCATGTCCTGGAGCTCCTGAGAGATATAAACGTTTCTACATGAATTAACAGCTGCGATTGTAGCAACCAATGGATGGATGCTATGGAGCATAATATATTGCGCTCTCAACTCAGGATGAAGATGAAAACTTTCCCGGAGTAGGGTCAGAGAATTACAAGTATCGCTATTCTCCTGCAACACTTGCAAGATCCGTCGACAATTTTCAAAATTACCACTCCATACAATTTGTTGGCTCAAAACATCTCCGTCTGAACGACTCCAATCGACTATATTTCGGAATAAAACAATATTATCATCTTGAATCATCGCAATTTTGACAAAGTTTGGGCCACCAACGTAATTCAGTGGATGTCATTCATACTCTCCACTGTGTAGGATTTCGTCTAAGTTAAATATATCCACACTTTCCCATGTACTCTCCACTCGCCATTGATTGCCATCCGATCGTCTGACAAACCCTGATATCATACGCCGCCCCATAACTATCCTGTCAGTTTGTGAGACTTCGTTTGTTCCATTTGGATCTGACATTGTGGTAACTGCGAGACTTTGTGAATGGGATACCGTGCCAAGAGTTCTCTGCGCTTGTAAATATTCATTAATCTGGATAAATGGTTCTCTGGCAAGAACCCTAAAATGTCTCTGCTCAGAGTTCAAATCGTTTTCCCACCCACCGATGAAAGAATCCATTTCGCTTCAATTAGCAGTATAAGTGAAAAATCTTCGTTGGTTATTGTTTTCTGAGTTCGTTGTTGGTTTCGTTTGACATATTAAATATGTTCATGGTAATTTGACAATTTCTTTCATTTGGCCGACATAAAATAATGCAATCGCATAGAGTTCTAGATTTTTAGATTTATTTAGGTCGAATTACGGTAAACATAGAAATTAAATGTTATTTAAATATGGACAAGTGTGAATGATAATATTAAAAAATAAATTAAAATTACACAGAATATTTTTTCTTAAAACTTTAAAAAACATGAAAATTAATTAAATTATCAATTTCCGTTATTATTTATATTTATATTTATATTTATTTATATATTTATATATATAGTATTATGGAGATTCAACTTTATAAAAAAACTTTGATATAATATATTAATCAATATAACTAACTTAAATCATTAACTTTGATGATATTGATTTATATCAAATTAATTTTTAAATAATAAAATTAGATATTAAAACAAAAATGACATAATTATTTTTAAGATAGAATCTCAATTTTGATCTACCAAATCTTTGTTATTCACTTAAAAGTAAGTTAATGATAGTTAAATTAAATTTCACAATGAACTTTTCCAAAATACACAAGGCTACCAACATAATTATATATTTTATAATGTGAGAATATTAAATAGATTATCAATATTTTATCATTTTATATAAAAATAACTAGCCATCTATATAGATTAAATGTTTGACACATGACATGTATCAAAATTCTTGCATCATGGCACATCTTACCTTACTAATATTAATTTTTTCTTATAAAAAATAACTAAATTATAATTTTGTTTTAAATTATTATTACTAGTCATTAAAAAAAGTAATGTATAATCTAAACATATATACATTATATATAACAATATTCTTAAGGATTTTTTTAACATGTAAATAGATTTTGTTACAATACTATGAACCAATACGATGATCTACCAATACCACATGCCTAGAGAATCATAACACTTTCAAAATCAATTTTTTTACATATATATTTTATTTTATATATATTTTTAATTAAGATGAAAAGGAAAAATACATAATTAACTTTCAGATAAATATCGATACTCTATCTTGGACTATTACTAAAATCATTTTTCTCGAAATTAATTAAATCCTTATAATTCACTTATTGATTACAGAAAATTACACTAAATTTTGAAAGCAATAAACCAAATAAAAACAAATCAAGACTTCCAAAGGCCAAACCACATCAATCATCAACCAATGATTCCAGCTCACAATCGTACATCACTAACACCAACCACATCTGTCTCTACCCAATTTGTCCATGAATCCAAGAACTAGTAACTCAACCCATTGCTTTCTAGGGCTCTAGAGCATTCGTCCAACCCTGCTTTAGGGACTAGTAACTCAACCCACAAAGGGCTCCAAAGAGTTTGTCCCAACCTAGGCTTGAAGACTAGTAACTCAATCCATGTCGTTCCACGGCTTCAAGACTATTTGTTCCAACCCACAACCATAAGGAATTATGATCAGAAACCAGAAAACAATCTAGTGGAGAAACCCGCAACACAATGGCTATCAAGGTGATGGAAAGGTAAGGTTAAAACCACTGTCAATCTAGACAAATATCCATGCCAACGACAACACATAGCCATAAAACCACATCCATTTACCATGAATCCATTAATTAGCAATGAAGTAATGCATGCAGCTTGTTACCTGCAAAGAAATCCAGCTGTAGCTCTTGATCCACATGTTCCCTTGTGCTTTCACGCTTTATATTTCATTCCTTTTCCAATCCCAGTGAATACTTGAGTTCTCCAAGCATGCTTCAATATTTCTCTAATTGTGCAAGAGTATGGGAGAATGAGAGAATAGAAGAGAGCTCAACAGAAAACTAAAAAAAAGGTACGAACTGGTCCTCAGAAGCCTTTTTACGATTGAAGCCTCTATTTTCTTCGTTTTCCTTAAATTTTCCTCACATTCAAATCTGTAACCGTTCATCTCCCTTTTCTCCTATTTTCCTTTATTTCATAAATATAATGCCAATTAATGCCTCTTTTCCTTTCCGAACGGCTTTACCAATTTACATATGAATTAATTAATCACGAATCGTACCCCATCACTATTTTTTGCTCAATATTTAGCTTGGAATGGTTGTCCCGTGACATTAGTCTTATTTTGTTCACATGAAAATGAACCAAGGGTTGTCACAAACCCCTCCCCCTTGGGAGAACATTGTCTGGGGTGTTCAATGACAGTTACAATCTAAGAAAACTCATGCTTACCATGGAGCTTTATAACATAGTCCATATAACATTTACATCATAACATACTACTGGGACCCTGACCATCATGCCATAAACACCTTATCTCTTGTTAAATCTTTATAACACAACTTGATGCAATATATATATATATACACACACACACACACACACACACACACACACACACACACACATGACCAAAACACAAAATCAAATACATATATCAGAATCTATTCACTCAACCAATGAGTCGAGAAGTATACATAGCCCACATATGATCCACCGTCTCCCATGTAGCTTTATCAGGCCCAAATCTCTTCCATTGCACTTTAACCTGCTCGATTGCTCGATTTCGGAGCATGAGAATCTTTCGTTGGAAAATGCACTGATGTTTCGGCTCGAATTCTCCTTCTAGTTCCACCTACAATACAGAACGACCAATCACACAATCAAAATCCTTCACGTATCTTTTAAGCATTGAAACATGAAAAACATCATAGAATTTCACTATCATAGGAAGTGAAAGTCAGTAGGCCACTAGTCAGTCCTCTCAAGGATATTGAAGGGCCATCCTCAAGGATATATTCTTGGGCTTGATTTGCAAGTAAATATGCTCCGACCCCTAAAACTCCTTAAATGTTCATCTACAAAAATCTTCTTCCTATCTTTTGCTGCCTTTAGATTCTTCTTGATAACCTACATTTCTTGTTCCATAACTACCAAGATGTCTGGTCCAATCAATACCCTGTTCACTGGATAAATCCAGCCGATGGGCGTATTACAACTCTACCCATAAAATGCCTCAAACAAGCTCATCTTCAAACATTCCTAATATCCAATATTATATGAAAAATCCACCTATGAAAGATACTCTTCGCACATCCACTATTGATGCATAACGTACATCCTCAACATGGGCTCAAGAATCCCCTTGACCCTCTATGTCTGTCCATCTATTTGTAGATGATAAGTTTTACTGAAGGCCAACTTTGTCACAAAATTTGCAAACAAACGTTTTGAAAACCTCGAAGTGAAGATGGAATCTTTGTGTCACACAATCTTCTTAGGAATACCATGCAAACTCACTATAACCCTCACGAAGAGTTGAGCTACCTCACAAGCTAAATTTATAGACTTGAATGGAATGAAGTGAGTTAGCTTTGTCAACCTGTCAACCACAACCATAACAGAATCATGTTGCTTTGATTTCCTTGACAACCCTATAATGAAGTCCATGGAAATGGCATCCTGTTTGCACTCTGGAATCAAAATCAGTTGCAATAAACCACCTATATACTTACACTTTTCTTGTACCTCTTGAAAATCCAAACACCCTGCAACCAACGTAACCACATTTTTCTTCAATTTTGGCCAACAGTAGAAATTATTAATTGCTTTCAATCTCTTCTAATATCCTAGGTGACCTCAGTACAACTTGACATGAAATTTATGCAAGATAAACTTCTTCAGCTTGTTTTTCTCCAACAAATATATCATGTCCCTAAATGTGACCAAATCATCTACCGAGAGATGATAATCCACATCTTGTTCACCTATACCGTGCTATTGTAACCTGCGCTTAGGATGTTGGTAGTTTGCATCTTGCTGTCCCTTTTGAAAGATCTACTCTTGTAAATTTGTCCCATATTAACTCATAAGTGTAATTTGATTTACCTACACTAGGTTAAGAGCATCTACAACCATGTTTCATTTACCCCTAACATACTTGATATCGGACTCAAACTCACTGAGTGTAGCAGACCATTGAGCTTGTCTCGAATTCAGATTAGGTTGATAAGAAAATTACCTGAGCCAACTATGATCTCTCATTAATATGAACATTCTGCCAAGAAGATAATGCCTTCACATCTTTGACACATGAATGATAACCACCGACTCAAGGTCATGAGTCACATATTTTTGCACCAGCTCATTCAATTTCCTTGACTCATAGCATAATACTTGTCCTTCCTGCATTATAAATCCACCAAGTCCTAATTTAGCATGATATTTCTCTCCCTTCACATTAAAATAATTTATTTCTAATTATCTTATGCTAAGGATTTTTTGTATATTTGAAGGAAGGTCCATCACATGGACTTTGCCACCAACAACTTTTCATAAGATAACAAGAAATTTTCTACCTCTAGTGCTCTTTTCTAACCTTTCCCTAAAATTTCATTTATTATATGAGTAATAATTCAAATCACTACATCATCAAAAAACCCTAATCATGGATTCCCTATCCATTCAATCCAATGATAGGCCCATATCTAAAAATACTCAATATTAAAAATAAGAATGTAGTTGTGCTACATTTCCCCCCTTTTAATTAAACACCATCTTTAGTCTTTATCCTTAAGATGTATTCATTTTCAAACAGCGCTACAAAAGCGTCTTGCATCTTTTCCTCCATCTCCCAGGTGGCGTCCTCCGAGGTAAAGTACTTCCATTGCACCTTAAACTGAGTGATGGCTCAATTTCGAAGCAACCTTTCTCTCTCATTTAATATTTGAAATGGTTTTACCTGGAAATATCCTTCCGATTCCACTTACATTAAATTCCAATGAATTACATGAGAGTTATCGTGAACATATTTCTTTAGTAAGTATACATGAAAAAAATTGTGTAAATTTTTTGGCTGGGGAACACCAAATGGTATTCTAGCAGGCTAAATCTTTCTAGGATTTCAAAATTACCATAATACCATGGTGTTAATTTAGCACAAGTTCTTAGTCTGAGAGTGATCTTCCTTCGTTTAATAATTACTTACACATTTTCTCCTACTTTAAATTCCATGTTTGTTCTATTTTGATGAACATAAATTTTCTGTCTATCCTGTTCAGTTTTTAGATTATGTCTGGTTTTTTTCACCACTCACTCAATTTCCTATAGTGCATCTAGTTCGAGGGCTAACCTATCTTCCGAATGACTCCAACAGAGAGCTGTATGACATTTCCTCCCATATACGGCTTCAAAAAGGATCATTTTTATATAAGCTAGTAACTATTGTTATAAGAAAATATTACTAGTTGTGGGAGCTCTTTCCAATTAATAGGTTTGTCCATGACATACATTCTTAACATTTCCTCCAGAATATGATTGGTTATTTCCATTTTTACTTTAGTTTACGGGTTATAAGTAGCACTGAAATCAAGCTAGGTACACATTCCTCCAAATGAGGTTTTCCAAAAATGCGAGGTCAATTTAGCTTCTCTATCAGATATTACCATTTTCAGTATCACATTAACCGAAAACTTTTCCGCATAAATATTTTTGCAATCTGTTCTATTTGAAATGTAGAATATACTAGTATAAAATGTACATGTATGTTAATAATAATTTAAATAATTACATCTTTGGAAAAGCCTAATCATGGATTCCATATCCATTCAATCCAATGATAGGTACATATCTAAAAATATTCAATATTAAAAAGTAGAATGTAGGGGTGTTATGTCTCTCCCTATTTTAATTAAACGACATCTTTGGTCTTTATCCTTAAGATCTGTTTATTTTCAGACATGGCTACAATATCTTCTTGCATCTTTTCCTCCATCTCCCAGGTGGCCTCCTCCAGGGCAAAGGGATTCCATTGCACCTTAAACTCGGTGACGATTCAATTTCGAAGCAACCTTTCTCTATCATATAGTATTTGAAGTGGTTTTACTTGTATTTATAGGTATATTTATAGTTAAAAGGATGCATTTCTCACTAGAGTTCCACTTCATTGTTCTTCCCCTTAACTTTCACTCACTTTGCTATAGGTCAATTACTTCCAGTGTTCATCCCTATATAAATAACGTAAGATTCAATGAATTTTTTGAATTTCGTCTTCCAGGCCTAACGAGGATTTCTTCAAAATTTAGTTGTGCATACCCTATGAGGGTTAAATGCTAATGGTGTTGTGGATATGTTCTCCACTATTTGTATGTTTATGGCCTTGGTCTTCCATTTCGGTAAAATAGTTTTGAATGGGTTTGAGGGAATTTAAAATAAACATATAGTAAAATATGAGACATAAAAACCAGACATGACGGAAAATGCTTGAGAGCCTCACAACATTCCTCACATTCTCATTATAATGTATAAATAATGTTTACGATACACGTATAAATACATGAGGAATTTTGTCTCAAGATAGTACGTCTATATTGGACACTATGGTTCAGCAAATCCCTTGACCAAAAACTAATATAGGAGCCTAAATAGTTGGAGATAATCTCTCAACAAACTAGACCTAAACTAACTCCTAGCCATGATGAACAAACTCAATCTAGAAAGTTAGGATTAAATCCAACGCTCTTGATTTTAATTAATTTAATTATTTTGGACCCAAAATTGTTTCCATCACATGAGAGTGAGGCTAACATTCACCCCCTAATCATAAGTCCAAAATAAGAACCAGGAAAAATATTCCAAGTTATCATGCTGAAACTATTGATCCTGAAAAAACACTACCTGAACAAACGCCAAAGATGGATGCTGAGAAAACTCCAATCTAAAGAGAGCATGATTCAACAGCAAGTCTGATTCATCCCTGAATTTTTCTTGATGACTCCATCACATGCGAAGATGAAAAAGGATCTATTTGTCATTTTCTTTCAATCAGCATCCTTTGTCTACTAAAAAAGTATCGATGACGCCAACTGACGAATTTGATTTGTCCACTAACAAAATATTGAGAACGCCCACCAGCAAATTTGCTGATGTCAAAACTACTCATCACTGTTTGTTGAAAGCTTCTCACTATTGCTTTTGTTTTTGAAGACCCACTCGTGAATTTTGTGATGCGAAATTTCCCACTAGCTACTTGATGTTGATGATGGTAAAAGAAATGATCACCATTGGCTTATTAAGATGCCCACTAGATGATTTGATGAAGACTTCCCACTGGTTTCTTTTTCTAATGTTGTCGAGACTTTTAGTCTAACAACCACCTTCAATTCCATTATCATTTCCCCCTTTTGTCAGCTGAAAGGAGAGACAATTATTTTCAATGGATTTCTGAACATTTTCCCTTCAGGTTTAGGAGAGTTTGACCATCATCATTTTATTGTAGAATTAATCTTCATGTAATACTGAATCCTTAGGTAGCATATAGACAACTATTTCACTATAGATTACCACTTCCAAGGATCAATCCATGCATATTTGATCTTCACTCCAGGTGGTTGATTTTTCTTGCAACATTTTTCAAATGAATGATTTTTCTTTCTACAATGGTGACAAGGATAGAGGTCAAAGAATTTACTCTCCATATGGCCATTTTGTTTACAATGATAACACTTAACCATATTTTGATCACTGTCTAGAAAACCAACACTTACAAAATGAAATTGTTTTGAGAAATTTGGAACAAATAAAGTGTTCTCTTTGTTGTATCCTAGGCCATGTCGATCTTTGTTGAAGGGGATTTCTTCCCAAGGTCTGATCACTTTCTTGGAAAGACTATTCTTTTGTTTCTCTTCATACTTGTTGTTGCTGCTAACATCCTATCCTTGATTTATTAAACCTTCTATGTCACATCGGGCATCAATCATTAATGGTTGATTGGTTTGACATGCTACATCAAACTGATCAATTTGGTCTTTGATACTACTTGTCGCATCATTTAGTAGTACAACTGGTTGGATGAGATCACTTGTGTCACAACTTATATCAACACGTTTGATTACTTCATATGTGTCGCAACTTATATCAACTTGCTTGATTAGATCATCTGTGTCGCAACCTTCATCAATATGTTGAATAAGATCACTTGTATCACAACTTTCATTTTCTATTGTGATGAGGTCTTCTATGTCACAACTTGCATCTATCTTCTCTGCACATTGTGCATCTAATAAATATTTCTTTTCACTTAACTTAATTTGAAGTGCATGAATGAGTTTTTCTTTCACTTCGAGCTCAATTTGAAAGTATTGTGTTGCTTCTAATGTGTTGGTCATTCAATTGATTAAGGTTTGATTATGCTTCAACTTCCATTCCAGTATTTCGACTTTGTTCTGTAACTCATGATTGCAATCTTTCAAATCCTTAATCTCCAGTTATGCACTTTGAAGACGTTTTCCTCCTTTATCCATTATGACTTTTGACATGCTCGCTTGTACTCGCTTGCTTGCTTTCTTGATCTTTGTTGATGCTTTCTTGTAACACTTGCAGGATTTGAAGATCTCGCCCGCTTGAATTCTTGAACTTGTGTGCCTGATTTAGTTTATCAATGGAATGGTTGAACTCACACTCACTTGAATTTTTTACTAGGATGAGGGTGTCAGATACCACTGAAAATGCACCCAATATCTACAATGACAAGTTCAAATGACATTAGCTCAGTTAAAGAGAATTGACTCACTTAATTGTCTCAGTTGAAGAGAATTGACTTAGTTGAAAAAAATGTACTCATTGGAGTTAATTGACTCCCTATCATTTCAAAACTTGAGCGTCGGTTTCAACCGAGAATGCACCCTTACAATTCAACTCAAGTTGATTTGAATTTGATTACGTGTAAACTTACAAAAATAAGATTATTTGCAAGTTACAATTTTGTTTTGAGTTGAATTTTACAAAAAAGTTGCAAGTGCATTGTGCAAAAGTTTGATGTTGAATTGATGCCAATGTTATTGACGTAGTTGAATGTTGATTTATATGAAAACTTCATTAACTTGATTGCCTTAAGTGAATGATGTTGAAATTTCTTGTTGATGTAGAATCATTTTTTTATGGCGACGTTGACAAGCTTGATTAAATGTTTTAGTTGCTTGATTGCTTGTAGTTTGCTTGATTACATAAGCTTGAATGGAATTGAATATGTGCATGCAATTATTTAATTTGTTGTGTGATCCATGTATACCATTTTAAAGAGATAGTGTCAAAACTAGACACACAAAATAAGCAACACCAAGAATCCAAAAATGCATGAGCCATCACAAGCATACTCATGGTGTACCTAAGATCCCCTTATTCAATTTCGGCGGATCTAGGACACATGAACACCACAAAAAATATGTCTTAACAAATATTGAGTACATAAACAATAAACTTCACATTTATAACTCTGTCGTTGACAATGTTTAAGAAAAGATAATACAAATCTCTATCTCTAAAGTTAACTTCAATTTAGCTTTCACATCAACCCTCACTTTGCTCACTTGACATTATGACTTCTCAATTACAATTTTAACTTTAACTTGACTTTAAAATAAACTTAAACTATCTCAAAGGAAAACATTACTTTGGATTACAATAATGACTTTCTCCATTAAAAATATTCCTTATCACTCCAAATTTATAGAAACACTTATTGCTCCAAAATAAAAATAAAAACTTCACTTTAAGATAAATCTTAGAAAATAATTTTGAACACACCTTATCACTCCATTAGAAGAGTTTTCAATTTATGATACATTTTTAAAACTCTTTTACATATGTCATTATAAATTATTAAAATAATTTAATGAAATGTATGAAATCGGTTAAAAGTGATAGATTTCCTTCTATATTTTATAGTTTATGCATGTAAAATAACCATACACCATTCCATGTGTGAGAGGGTAAGTAACCATTCACGATCTCTAGGTTGTTGTCATTGGAGTAATCAATGATTTGACCTTTGATCTTCACGCTCACCTCACCATAAATCTGCTTATCCAAATGTATGTTTCTCAAAGATGAGGATGGCCTCTCATAAGTAAATGTAGGCTACTAACACTAAAACCGTATATATGCAAAAAAAAACTTAATCTTGGAAGATTCACATGTTGGTTGCACGGCGCTTTGACATCTATTCGAAGAATATAATCAGAAGCAAATTCTATGTTTTTCAATCGTCTCATACCAATTAAAGAGAACACTGTTAGAACCACTCATCCACGTAGCCCAAACGAAACGTATATTGGGTTCTCTCGGCATAGGTCACCAAAACCTCAATGGCTCTAAGCTATGCTTTGTTTTTCTTGTAAAGGGAAGAGAGTTACGACATCTAGAGGTCAGTTAACAATGAGTTTTCCAACTATTTGCAGGTCCAATAGGCACAACGTCAAACTTTGCTCCTCATGCAGAATGGATACTTACATTGCATCCTCTTAGCTTGTTAGTTTCTTCATTTTTTTGTTTCTTAATGCCCCTTTTTGTGTTGCACTTTCCTAAATTATTTCTTCAAAAATCCTCAACAATGCATATTTCCGAAAAACGTAGGTCAAAGTTCAAACCTCTTCACAACAAATAATTTCAATGCGCAGAAGCCAAAAAAATTGTAAGGATTACAGAACAACAGAACAAGCGAGCTTGGTTAACGAGATCCTCATCCAACAACAAATTCAAGCAATGGCCTCTAAGAGAATTTCATGGATGGAATATGGAACAAACACAAACCAAATCCAAATCATACGAATTCCAATGAGTGAAGATGATGAAATTCCCTTACTATATATTTTAAGAGCAGCAACCAGAATCCCAAAAATATAAAAGTGCTAAATAGCTTTAAAGCCATATCAGCCCCCAATCCAATGTGATAGACCTAGAATAGAAATATTTAAAGCATGAAACTTTACCACTAGAGCTATTATCTTTACCAAATTTGACTCGAAAATCACCAATTAATCCATAATATAAACTAGGTTTTGGTTTACCTCATGAACATTTTGATACAGGCTCTCTTTGCCCAATTTTTGTAGAAATAGACATACGCTCATCTACAACGTAGATGTGATCATCGCATTCACCAAATCAATTTTTGTTCACACCATACTACATTCATACTTTTATCTGACTTGATCCTCTTAATAAAATTCCATGCAAACTTCAATTCATCCTTTAATTAGAAAAAATTGATATGGATTGGCAATCGCCATATGGCTCTGATACCACATTGAAGAAATTTAAAATAAACATACATTAAAATATCAGAGAGATAAAAAACCAGACATGGTGGAAAAGGCCTGAGAGCCTCAGAGTATTCCTCACATTCTCATTATAATGTACAAATAATCATAATAATACAAATAAATATATGAGGAAGTTTGTCTCAAGATAGTACATTTATCCTGGACACTATGGTTGAGAATAACTCTCAACCAAACACTAATCTAGGAGCCTAACTAGTTTGAGAGAATATTTCAACAAACTAGGGCTAAACTGACTCCTAACCATGAGGAACAAACTCAATCTAGAAAGGTAGGATTAAATCCAACTTTCTTGATTTTAATTAATTTAATTATTCTGGACTTAGAATCATTTAATTATTCTGGGTCTATTACTTTTAGACTATAGTTTAAAATACTAAAGCTTTATAAACTTATGTTTCTTTTTATATAATATAATGTGTTAAAAAATGTAGACACTTCCCTTTATTTTTATTTGTCTAGTTACATGTATGAAGTTATTATGGAAGGCTTATACCTATTTTTAATATTATTATGGATATATTATTAATCTGTTCCACCATTGTTTGAATTTTTTTTTTGCATTGCATATACGCTTGTATTTCCTTCATGATTATATATGTGTAGCAATTTACGTATGTTTCATATATTATCTCCATTCTTATTTATCTATGATTTTGTTGCATTCGTACAAGTCCCAACACTTTACTAGAATATAAATTTCTTTTATGACTTGAACAATTTCTTCAAAATTACTTGAAAAGTAAGATACAAGCTTCTTTGGGTTAACGATGATTTTGATGCTCTCTTTTAACTGTTTGGATATATTTTGTTGGTACTCGAATTCAAGACTTGTTCCCTAATTCTATGCTCCCTCTATATTCATATGAAATTTAACAAGCTTCAGTACTTATCTCTTTAAACATGAATATGAGGTTACTGTTGGGATGGGGTCCCGTGGGTCAGTTTTGGGGCAAAAGGCTAAGTTTTATGTAAAAATATGTAAAGTCTCCGCAAATTGTGGTCACAGAGTGCGTAGCTAGTTGAGAGTCAAAAAAGGGTTTTTACCCTATTTTATGTAAACTTGAGTGAGTTTTTGAAGATCTACACATGGTCCACATACCATTGGATTGTATAAATAGGTGTTCCTCAGAGAGTCTAAGGCGAAGATCGAAGTTTGTCTATGGGTACGAAGGAAAAAGTTTAGCACATAAGAATAAGTCTCAAAGGGGGGAAAGGCTCTGCAACTAAGTGCATAGAGGCCTAGAGTAGGGTCCGCAGTTGAGTGCGCGAACCCTTGCAGCTAAGTGCGTAGGGAAGTTTTGAGTCTGTAAACCTTTGCTGAATATCAATAAAGAATATTGTTAAATAAATTCCTGTGTTTTATCCATTTACTTTTGTTATGTGTAATTATGATATATGTTGTGATGAATGAGGTCGTCATGAAATAATAATGTATTGATGGACGATTTTACTTAATCTATCTTATTATCTGAACACAATTGATGTTAAGTGATTAGATGAAGATCATAATGCTTGTTATTAAATATATTTAACACTTAGTTAGACCAGAGTAAATACTTAGCTAAGGGAAATATAGGGTGTGCATAAATAGATACTTGGCCTGTTCAAGTTCTACAAAAGCTAGTCATAGACCTTTACGAAGGTTTAGAGGCTGATTAATGGAAGTTACAGTGGTAACCCATAAACGCTTATAGTTTTGCATAGGGGCAGATCTAGGTCACAAAAGGACATCACACTGATATCTCGGTGTGGAAACTTGGTGCCATCATCCCCCCATACGGCTTCAGCTAAGTCTTTAGTTTGCACGCTGTGGGTTGATGCTGAAAGGGCCAGTACTGTAGGGATTTGTTTGGCACAACAAATGTTGAACCTTGGTCAAGACCCTCTAAGCCAACAATTAAACATCAATATATGAATGTAAATCTTCTTTTGGCTATATATTCTATTTTCGTCTCATTTGGATTATTCTAACTTCACTAACTAGATCTATCTAGCATGATCATTTTATTTAATTGTAGGGGAAATACCATTACTTCTATTATACCTCTCCCATGTAAATTCTCTTCCAACTGATATTGACTTAGACAAATTGTTGAATTTAGTGAGTGTTGTGTGCAAGTCCTAGCCATTTCCATATCAGAGGGACTTCTAGTAAATAATGGTTTCATCTAATTAATGTATACATTATTTATATCATGATTCCTTCTAGTTATTGTCTAAAATTTTAACCTTAGTAAATTTAAACTTGCACTCTGATGTAATTCCAAGGAATCTTCTAAAAGTGTACAAAGTTATTACTATTTTAGTGGTCTTTTGAGGAGCTCTGAAACAAATAACTCATAATAGTTATGTCAACTAGTTTAACTAGAAAATAAAACACCCTTGTGCATAATCCTATATAATTACAAGATTAATATAAAGTTGTACTATCTGTTTTTTGTCTCCACAACTAATTACAGATAGAAACATTCTAGATTTATAAAAAAAAGAAACACAAAAATCCTACAAACTATCCATCTTTTAGTTCTATTCATTTTCTATATAAATCATACAGGATCATAACGAGACTTCCACATTCCTTCTCTAACTTCAATAATGATAACCTTTCCTAGAAATCGAATGCATCACTTGCACACACATAGATTTAATATAAAGGAACAATGTTACAAAATTATACATGTTTATGCCTCCAAATGTGATCTTATGAACACATAAGTCCATTCAATAGAAGAGAACTAAATATGCATATGAAATATACTCTTCTCTCATTCTTATAACTATGTATGTTGTACTAAACTCTCTAATCTACTCTATGAATATAAGATCATATTTTATGCAAGTTTGTTCATACAAGACTGCAGTATTTGCATAATTTCTTACTTGCATGCATAAAGAATTTTCTATTTAATATACGGTTATATGATCAACTTTCCACGCACGCACAAGGAATTTTGCATACAATTATCATTAACAAAATAGAGAATTTGTATACTAGGCATGTAGAAATGAACATATACATATGTCTAAGGCATGCATTTATTTCATTTATCAAAAAAATTACATATCATTTAACATTTGACATAAATGATAGAACATAACGAGGAATATAACTGTAATTATCGCTTGGAAAACACTCAGGAACTAGGCACATTCCTCCCGACCATGGACTGCCTCTACAAGTTCCCCCTGAGTGAAGATCTTTTTGCCACAAGAATCAACAACCTATTTGATTAATAGGTGGTTTCCTTTTATAATTTTCTTTCCAACAGTGTCTTAGTATTGTCCTACTTTAAGGTGTGCCAACCTTTATTCCTAGGGTTTTTTTTTTCCAAAAAATATTCTTTTCCTTTTTCATTAAAGCCTAGAGTTTTCTCACATAATTATTTATTCCACACTACTTTGTATGTTTCTTCAACTAAGTGATTTAACATGATATTTATCTCCCATGAAGTTGAAATATTTTCTTTCTAATTATCATCTCCTATGTATTTTTAGGTGGCCTTGAAAGCATATCAGCCAACTTATTTGTGATGCACTTCTTATACTTGATCACCAAATGAAATTGTTGTAAAACCCTCATCCACTTGTAGTTTCTGGTCTATTGTAGCTTATTCTCGGCCTGCAACTACTGTAATGGGTAGTGATCTATGTGGATTATTTTCTCCTTTCCCATCAGATATTGCTTCCACTTCTTCACAACTTGAACCATGGCATAGATCACTTTGTCATAGGTTGGGTAGTTCAGAACATCCCCATGAAATACTTCAGAATGGTACCAAACGAGCCTTTCTCCTTGCATCAAGACAACTCCCATAGCACACCCAATCACATTTGTCTCCACTTCAAAGCGGCACTACAAGTTTGGTAATGCAAAAATTGGTGCTCCACTGATCCTCTTCTTTAAATTATCAAAATCCTTCTACTTCTGTTTTACCCACTGGAAACTCTTGTCACTTATTGTTTTGGTGTGGAGTGTGCTGCTATTATTGAAAATTACACTATAAATTTCGTCAAGTACTATGTTGCTCCAATGAAACTCCTAACCTCATTAACATTAGTAGGCACCAGCCATTTCATGATGGACTCCATCTTGGAAGGATCTATCTTCAATTCTCCTCCACCAATAACATATCCCAAATACACCAAGGACTGTTGTGCAAACTCACACTTCTTGATATTTGCTAGTAGGGGGTGATTCTTCAATGTTTCTAGCACTTGTGTCAAATGTGAAATATGCTCCTCCAAGGTAGCAATATATACTAATATATCATCCAAATATTCAATAACAAATGTATCTATAAAAGGGTGTAATACATCATTCATTAGTCTCATAAATGTAGATGGTGCATTACAAAGTCAAAATTGACTAACTAGCCACTCATACAAACCTTGCCTGGTTTTGAAGGTGGTCTTCCATGTATCTTCTTCTTTGAGTCAAACTTGGTGATATCAAGAATTGAAGTCCAGCTTGGTGAAATAATTTTCTTGTTGCAACTGATCTAACATATCATCTATCCTAGGGAGGGGGCATGTGTTCTTGATTGTGATTTTATTCAACACCCTGTAATCTATACACATCTTCTATGTCTCATCCTTCTATGTCATAATGATGATGGGTGACCCACATGGTGATGTACTCGGTCGAGTCACACCCTGTTCCAAAAACTACTGTGGTTGTTTCTTCACCTCACTTGCTTATATAACAAACTTCCTGTACAACCCAATATTTGGCAATGGATACTCTCATAATAGCTAGATCATGCTCCAATTCTCTCTTAGTAGGATCCCTTTACGCTCTTGGAAAACAACCTTGTATCGCTATAACAACTCCTCCAATTGTTGTTTTTTGTTTCTTAGTACACCCCTCTAGGGATGCCTTTCCTCTTATTGACTCCTCTACAAACTCATTTTTTCTTAAACACAATAAAACATACTTCTTCCTGGAATTGGTCAATTTCTTGGATTGGTTAGCACTTACGAGTGAAATTCTTTACATTTCTTTGTGCGCATTAATCATGAATGATTTCCATCCTTGATGAGTCGGTAGCAGTTAGATCTCTTCATGAATAATGCATCATGCATGTACATGTATGGACTCCCAAACACGACTCCACATATATCAAGGGGAACGACATCGACATCTACTTCATCAATAAAATCATCACTGATAACAAATCTAATTTTACATTGTTTTGTTACCTTTAAATCTGTATCCTTATGTACCCATCCCAATGGATATGGGTTTGGATGATGACGGACTTCCAACCCCCAACTTCTTGACTATATCTTCTATAGTGAGATTTTCCCGCGATTCTGAGTCAAGCAAAGAATCAACCTTCATCACCTTAACCTGTATCTTTACATGGAAGATTTTTGTCATTTCTTTCTCTTCCTCTTGATGAAGGCTACTTAGATTTAGCTCCTTCTACAACAATGTACAGACAATATTATCATCCATGTCTAATTTTCTTTCAACTTGGTTGCTCGAATCAGTGGCCATGACATTCTTCTTCTTACTATATTTTTCTTGTTCTTAGGGTTTAGCTCTAGATGCAACTTCCAACACTTCTCCTGTGTATGGCCATCAATGTTCTAGTCGTTGTAGTGGTCTATAGGATATTTTCACTCCTGTGTTGTGGCTACCATATTTTTACATTTCCCCCCCTTTTTCTTCTTCCTCCCATCCTTAGAAGCATCTTGCTGCTATTTTTCTTCGATCCACTTGATTGTGCTCTTTTCAAGCCTATGTTCTCCAGGTACTCTCATTGTACACAAGCCTCGTCCACCATTTTGGGCTTGAACATCATTACTTGCTCACATAGATAGTGGTGTAGACCCCCCAAATACTTGAGGAGTACATCTGGGTTCTTTGGAGAGATACCCAACATTATAGCCATATTTCTAAATTTTGTGGTGTACTCCTTCACATTTTGGCTTGGCTTTTGCCTGAAGTAATTCCACAGAATCCACTAGTTTTCCATGTACTTAATGGAATAAAACTATGAATTAATGAGGGGTTTCAAATCCTCCCACTTAGTCACTGAAGGTTCTCCCTCCAACCTCGGGATCTCTATGTGGCTCTCCCTCCAAGTCAGTGCATGGCCCTCCAATTTTAGCTCTGCGAATGAGATATTCTACCCTTCCAAACTACCCATCCTAATTTTGAAACAATGTGGTCTGGCCCAATCTTTTGTTGTGTTCGACCAACTTGGTACAAGGTGAACCATGTCTATCCCTGGGGTAAGTGAGGAATCCAAGGTGACATACACAACGAATCAATACTCCCTGAAAGGCCAAGGCCCTACACTGAATATAAACAAAAACATAGAAGCTAGTATTCAACGAGTGTGTTGCCAATTATTGTAGTGGCTACAACAACCTCCAAAATTTTGATCTGTGTCCAAATTTCGCAGCCTTCCTTGTTTTTGTTACTGATGGTTGAAAATACACAAGCTCATTCCATGAGCTCTTGTAGAATATTTTACACCATTTTCTTGCCCGACCAACCGTTGACTATAGGCATGTTGTTTGCATTGTCATGCTTGTGGTATTGTTCTAGCAATTTTGAAGGTTGATATTTGTGTGCATGAGTTGTCTTTGCTTGCGGAACACCTTTCGTACTCACACATAAAGTGGTAAAAACTATCACACAAGTGTCGTCACGGCCGTATGACGGTCTATCCCAAGTGTCACAATTGTCTCCCTCAACCTTAAAGATAGTCTCACCGAGAACATGTTTGTCTTGTTGGTTTGTGGTGTCTTTTGAATGAGTCATGCTAAGTGTTTGATCACAAATTCACATATACACAAGTTGAATTTCTCTCGTACTTAGCCATTTTCCTGAAAATATGTCGCTTGGACAAAACCCCTTAGTCGAACCCTGATTGAGTTGTACTCCACAATCTCAACACTCAGTGACCCTACTCTACTGCCTCGAATTAAATAGTGCTTGAGGCTATCCTTCGGGGAAGATGCACTATGCATGCTTGTAAGTGAGCAAGTTCACTCTCTCCGATAATTGTGCAAAGGTTGTCTCCAAGCCCGATCCACTTCGTGCTTCCCGCAACATTAGTTATCAAGCCTCCCTCTCATCAACAAGAAATTCGCACTGCATTGTAACTTGAGGTCACACCCCTCTCCAAAATTGTGCAGACATATTGAGTTGCCTTCCTTGCACTGCATGCCTAAATTGCACAATCATGTTGAGTTAGGCCTCTTGTTGGCTTACTCTGCGTTGTCCCAGAAAATTGTGCAGATCTCGCTGTACACCTACTGCTACCCACTCTGCACCATTTCCGAAAATTGTGTAGTAACTTCCTATTTTGCAATGTCTCTCAGAAATGTGCAGTTATGACTAGCACCTGCCTGCAACCTAACATGCCCTGATCTGGAAAATTGTGCAAAAGTTTGTGCAAGTGTCCCTTGCTGCCTAGCACTATCTCCCTCTTAAAAACTACAAAGATTCTCAACCAGACAGTGAGTGGGCCATTCAGTCCTCACCTTGAAAATTGCACAGAAATTTCGAGCAGCTCCATCAGACACCCTGCATTTTCTTCCTCCCAGGAATTGCGCAGTTCTGTCAAGATGGGTTCCACCTTGAAGCTCTCATTGTTGTCCCTAACTATGCAATTTTGCCTCCTAAAGATCTTTGCGCAATTGTTCCTAACAATACTCTACATCGTCTCATCATGACCTGAGTTGTGCTCTGCGTAGTTTCGGTGTCATGTCCTCCCTCCCAGTCATTTGGACTAGAAACCGAAACTAATGCATCAACCAGGACTAGAAAATTTTGGAATAGGTGCATTGATCGAACATGGTGCAACGACGAATGAGATGAATAAGAAGCGCATGCGAGAAGACTTGCTCGCAATTGAGCATAGGTACCAAGCAAATAGACCAACAAGCGAAAGGGATACATGTTTCTAAACCATCAAGAAGCACCAAGACCATTGAAGACCCCGTGACATTTTTCCATGCAACACATGAAGAGAACACACTAAGAGCACATCCATCACTTAACAGTAAAGGAAATCGACATGGACACCACAATCAGTACATGTGAGCAGTGTCATGTCGAATTGTGTCATGAGTTTTCTGAGCCACACCATTACTATGGGCAATACTTGTTGTAATGAAATATAATGTGAAAGCCCGAGAGACACACATATGAGGTTGAAGAGTCGTGTCCGTTGAAAAGTTATAGGAAGCTGAATGATCATGAGGGAGGTCCAAGGGTCACAAGAGTCAAGCATCACCCTTGGCTCTATATACCACATCATTGTATGAGAAAAGGACTTTTTACATTGCCTCCTCCCACATAGATTTGAGAGTCTATATTCTATTCTTTGAGGAGTGAGGAGTGGATCAAATGTCCCACTACTGAGGCTAGTTATATATGGTGTATAGATGTGTCTTGGAAGTTTTGCTTAATTCAGAAGCTTGTCTCAAGCCAACACCTTTTCATGCATGTTTTGTATCCGTTTGTAAGACTATTCTTCAAATGTTTGTAATGCAATTTTTCTTAACCTATACTTGGAGAGTTTAACTACTTCAGTTATTTTAGTACTTACATTGTTGAATATGCGTTGTATTGTTTATCATTGTTGTCTCGTCCGTGGGGACTACTCCATCGACATTAGATAGACCATTGTTGTTTTCCTTTGTTATGACAACCGTCACCCCCGTGTGGATTACTCCACTGGATGGTGTACGTGTTTTCCCTTATACTTCAGTCATAACAACTACGACATCATCTGTGGACTATTCCACTAAATGCTGGAGAAACACTTATTTTTTTGTGTGTGTCTCTCCCTAGGGGTTACTACTACCTCTCATCAGAAAAATGTGCTTATTCACGAGGAAGGAATTTGAGAATGACCTAGAGCCCTTGTAACACACAACAACATGGAATGAAGGGTTATAGTTAGAGGGGAGACGAAGTGCCCGTGGCTGAAGGAGAATAGATAAGAGAAGTTGAAATTATCCGCAGTGACCAACCTTACAAGGTGAAGCTTTTGTGTTTAGATGAGTTAACTGGTGTAGGAGACATGCCATCGAGGAGGTCGGCCCCCCAGTTGCGACATGTCTCAAAGAGTAAATCCCCGGAGAATTGTTAATCGTTGCCTCGGATCTATTTAACAAAATTAAATTATTTCCATTGTTGTGTTATCTTATTGATCCTTGAATGAGTTGGTACAAGCTTGGGCTTATCCCCGGCTCGACTTCTCCATGTGGTACCAGAGTGGGATTTACAATTAGGAGTACTAAAATATGCAAAATTATGGGGAGATTTAGGTTGGGCAAGAGGAGAAGAGAGATACCTTGCTCTACAAAGAACTCATGTACAATGGCATATCATGGATGTGGGAGAAGAGGAAGGTCACATATAAAACCAACCTTGTTATGGTGGAGATATTGTTATGGTGGAGATATTGTGAGGGAAAATAACCAAGTTAGAAATTGTTCAAATTGAATACGATTAGGGTTTATTAACTTTAAGGTATTTTAAGTTTATCATCTGCATAAATTACATGGTATTTCATTTGTCTACCTGTTTCGAAACAACCGGTGTGATTCATTGTCGGGATAAGTTGAAGAGAAAATCAATCTATGCATGTTGAATAGAAAGAGCAACTCCATCAACTATAATTCAAGATGAGTATAATAACGACTCGTATTTAATTAATTATTAAAACCAATATGTTACTAATTATTAATATTAATAATTAATTATTAAAACCAAAATCCAAAATGTAATAAAATAAATTTAATGGACGAATAAAGCTGATAAGCAAGACTTCCATGGGGAAGGAAAGCTAATTCAACTCATCTCAACAAAGGGGAGAAGAAAAGTCGACGTAGAAACAGTGGAATACTGTTGCAGGTTCTCCCGTCGAAAGCACTTCATGACAAATTGCACATAATAACCTATCACTCTCACCATCACGCCTGTCCTCGAGCTCCTCAGAGATATAAACGTTTCTACATGAATTAACAGCAGCGATTGTAGCAACCAATGAATGGATGCTATGGAGCATAATATATGGCGCTCTCAACTCAGGATGAAGATGAAAACTTTCCCGGATATCAAGTATCACTATTCTCCTGCAACACTTAGAAGATCCACCGACAATTTTCAAAATTACCACTCCATAAAATTTGTTGGCTCCAAACATCTTCGTCTGAAGGAATCATCGCAATTTTGACAGCATTTGGGCCACCAAGGTAATTCAGTGGATGCCATTCATACTCTCTACTGTGTAGGCTTTCATCTAAGTTAAATATATCCACACTTTCCCATGTACTCTCCACTCGCCATTGATTGCCATTTGATCGTCTTACAAACCCAGATATCACACGCCGCCCCATAACTACCGTATTCGTTTGTGAGACTTCGTTTGTTCCATTTGGATCTGAGGTTGTGGTAACTGCGAGACTCTGTGAATGGGATACCGTGCCAATAGCTCTCTGCGTTTGTAGATATTCGTTAATCTGGATAAATGGTTCTCTCGCAAGAACCCTAAAATGTCTCTGCTCAGAGTTCAAATCGTTTTCCAACCCACCTATGAAAGAATGCATTTCGCTTAATTTAGCGGTATAAGAGAAAAATCTGAGTCGGTTATTGTTTTCTGAGTTCGTTGTTGGTTTGGTTTGACACATGTTATATAGCTTCGTAATGGAATCAAATA
>APFE030636302.1:84996-112478 GCA_000404065.3 Pinus taeda
AGTGTGCTGCTATTATTGAAAATTACACTATAAATTTCGTCAAGTACTATGTTGCTCCAATGAAACTCCTAACCTCATTAACATTAGTAGGCACCAGCCATTTCATGATGGACTCCATCTTGGAAGGATCTATCTTCAATTCTCCTCCACCAATAACATATCCCAAATACACCAAGGACTGTTGTGCAAACTCACACTTCTTGATATTTGCTAGTAGGGGGTGATTCTTCAATGTTTCTAGCACTTGTGTCAAATGTGAAATATGCTCCTCCAAGGTAGCAATATATACTAATATATCATCCAAATATTCAATAACAAATGTATCTATAAAAGGGTGTAATACATCATTCATTAGTCTCATAAATGTAGATGGTGCATTACAAAGTCAAAATTGACTAACTAGCCACTCATACAAACCTTGCCTGGTTTTGAAGGTGGTCTTCCATGTATCTTCTTCTTTGAGTCAAACTTGGTGATATCAAGACTTGAAGTCTAGCTTCGTTAAATAATTTTCTTGTTGCGACTGATCTAACATATCATCTATCCTAGGGAGGGGGCATGTGTTCTTGATTGTGATTTTATTCAACACCCTGTAATCTATACACATCTTCTATGTCTCATCCTTCTATGTCATAATGATGATGGGTGACCCACATGGTGATGTACTCGGTCGAGTCACACCCTATTCCAAAAACTACTGTGGTTGTTTCTTCACCTCACTTGCTTCTATAACAAACTTCCTGTACAACCCAATATTTGGCAATGGATAGTCTCATAATAGCTAGATCATGCTCCAATACTCTCTTAGTAGGATCCCTTTACGCTCTTGGAAAACAACCTTGTATCGCTATAACAACTCCTCCAATTGTTGTTTTTTGTTTCTTAGTACACCCCTCTAGGGATGCCTTTCCTCTTATTGAATCCTCTACAAACTCATTTTTTCTTAAACACAATAAAATATACTTCTTCCTGGAATTGGTCAATTTCTTGGCTTGGTTAGCACTTACGAGTGAAATTCTTTACATTTCTTTGTGCGCATTAATTATGAATGATTTTCCATCCTTGATGAGTC
The DNA here is from genome assembly GCA_000404065.3 of Pinus taeda. Classification (NCBI taxonomy): domain Eukaryota; kingdom Viridiplantae; phylum Streptophyta; class Pinopsida; order Pinales; family Pinaceae; genus Pinus; species Pinus taeda. The sequence goes on from APFE030636302.1 coordinate 86,069, forward strand.
GGTAGCAGTTAGATCTCTTCATGAATAATGCATCATGCATGTACATGTATCGACTCCCAAACACGACTCCACATATATCAAGGGGAACGACATCGACATCTACTTCATCAATAAAATCATCACTCATAACAAATCTAATTTTACATTGTTTTGTTACCTTTAAATCTGTATCCTTATGTACCCATCCCAATGGATATGGGTTTGGATGATGACGGACTTCCAACCCCCAACTTCTTGACTATATCTTCTATAGTGAAATTTTCCCGCGATTCTGAGTCAAGCAAAGAATCAACCTTCATCACCTTAACCTGTATCTTTACATGGAAGATTTTTGTCATTTCTTTCTCTTCCTCTTGATGAAGGCTACTTAGATTTAGCTCCTTCTACAACAATGTACAGACAATATTATCATCCATGTCTAATTTTCTTTCAACTTGGTTGCTCGAATCAGTGGCCATGACATTCTTCTTCTTACTATATTTTTCTTGTTCTTAGGGTTTAGCTCTAGATGCAACTTCCAACACTTCTCTTGTGTATGGCCATCAGTGTTCTAGTCGTTGTAGTGGTCTATAGGATATTTTCACTCCTGTGTTGTGGCTACCATATTTTTACATTTTCCCCCCTTTTTCTTCTTCCTCCCATCCTTAGAAGAATCTTGCTGCTATTTTTCTTCGATCCACTTGATTGTGCTCTTTTCAAGCCTATGTTCTCCAGGTACTCTCATTGTACACAAGCCTCGTCCACCATTTTGGGCTTGAACATCATTACTTGCTCACATAGATAGTGGTGTAGACCCCCCAAATACTTGAGGAGTACATCTGGGTTCTTTGGAGAGATACCCAACATTATAGCCATCTTTCTAAATTTTGTGGTCTACTCCTTCACACTTTGGCTTGGCTTTTGCCTGAGGTAATTCCACAAAATCCACTAGTTTTCCATGCACTTAATGGAATAAAACTATGAATTAATGAGGGGTTTCAAATCCTCCCACTTAGTCACTGAAGGTTCTCCCTCCAACCTCGAGATCTCTATGTGGCTCTCCCTCCAAGTCAGTGCATGGCCCTCCAATTCCAGCTCTGCGAATGAGATATTCTACCCTTCCAAACTACCCATCCTAATTTTGAAACAATGTGGTCTGGCCCAATCTTTTGTTGTGTTCGATCAACTTGGTACAAGGTGAACCATGTCTATCCCTGGGGTAAGTGAGGAATCCAAGGTGACATACACAACGAATCAATACTCCCTGAAAGGCCAAGGCCCTACACTGAATATAAACAAAAACTTAGAAGCTAGTATTCAACGAGTGTGTTGCCAATTATTGTAGTCACTACAACAACCTCCAAAATTTTGATCTGTGTCCAAATTTCGCAGCCTTCCTTGTTTTTGCTACCGATGGTTGAAAATACACAAGATCATTCCATGAGCTCTTGTAGAATATTTTACACCATTTTCTTGCCCGACCAACCGTTGACTATAGGCATGTTGTTTGCATTGTCATGCTTGTGGTATTGTTCTAGCAATTTTGAAGGATGATATTTGTGTGCATGAGTTGTCTTTGCTTGTGGAACACCTTTCGTACTCACACATAAAGTTGTAAAAACTATCACACAAGTGTCGTCACGGCCATATGACGGTCTATCCCAAGTGTCACAATTGACTCCCTCAACCTTAAAGATAGTCTCACCGAGAACATGTTTGTCTTGTTGGTTTGTGGTGTCTTTTGAATGAATCATGCTAAGTGTTTGATCACAAATTCACATATACACAAGTTGAATTTCTCTCGTACTTAGCCATTTTCCTGAAAATATGTCGCTTGGACAAAACCCCTTAGTCGAACCCTGATTGAGTTGTACTCCACAATCTCAACACTCAGTGACCCTACTCTACTCCCTCGAATTAAACAGTGCTTGAGGCTATCCTTTGGGGAAGATGCACTATGCATGCTTGTAAGTGAGCAAGTTCACTCTCTCCGATAATTGTGCAAAGGTTGTCTCCAAGCCTGATCCACTTCGTGCTTCTCGCAACATTAGTTATCAAGCCTCCCTCTCATCAACAAGAAATTCGCACTGCATTGTAACTTGAGGTCACACCCCTCTCCAAAATTGTGCAGACATATTGAGTTGCCTTCCTTGCACTGCATGCCTAAATTGCACAATCATGTTGAGTTAGGCCTCTTGTTGGCTTACTCTGCGTTGTCCCAGAAAATTGTGCAGATCTCACTGTACACCTACTGCTACCCACTCTGCACCATTTCCCAAAATTGTGTAGTAACTTCCTATTTTGCAATGTCTCTCAGAAATGTGCAGTTATGACTAGCACCTTCCTGCAACCTAACATGCCATGATGTGGAAAATTGTGCAAAATTTTGTACAAGTGTCCCTTGCTGCCTAGCACTATCTCCCTCTTAAAAACTACAAAGATTCTCAACCAGATAGTGAGTGGGCCATTCAGTCCTCACCTTGAAAATTGCACAGAAATTTCGAGCAGCTCCATCAGACACCCTCCATTTTCTTCCTCCCAGGAATTGCGCAGTTCTGTCAAGATGGGTTCCACCTTGAAGCTCTCATTGCTGTCCCTAACTATGCAATTTTGCCTCCTAAAGATCTTTGCGCAATTGTTCCTAACAATACTCTACATCGTCTCATCATGACCTGAGATGTGCTCTGGGTAGTTTCGGTGTCATGTCCTCCCTCCCAGTCATTTGGACTAGAAACCGAAAATAATGCATCAACCAGGACTAGAAAATTTTGGAATAGGTGCATTGATTGAACATGGTGCAACGACGAATGAGATGAAGAAGAAGCACATGCGAGAAGACTTTCTCGCAATTGAGCATAGGTACCAAGCACACAGACCAACAAGCGAAAGGGATACATGTTTCTAAACCATCAAGAAGCACCAAGACCATCGAAGACCCCGCGACATTTTTCCATGCAACACATGAAGAGAACACACTAAGAGCACATCCATCACTCAACAGTAAAGGAAATCGACATGGACACCACAATCAGTACATGTGAGCAGTGTCATGTCGAATTGTATCATGAGTTTTCTGAGCCACACCATTACTATGGGCAATACTTGTAATGAAATATAATGTGAGAGCCCAAGAGACACACATATGAGGTTGAAGAGTCGTGTCAGTTGAAAAGTTATAGGAAGTTGAATGATCATGGGGGAGGTCCAAGGGTCACAAGAGTCAACCATCACCCTTGGCTCTATATACCACATCATTGTATGAGAAAAGGACTTTTTACGTTGCCTCCTCCCACATAGATTTGAGAGTCTATATTCTATTCTTTGAGGAGTGAGGAGTGGATCAAATGTCCCACTACTGAGGCTAGTTATATATGGTGTATAGATGTGTCTTGGAAGTTTTTCTTAATTCAGAAGCTTGTATCAAGCCAGCACCTTTTCATGCATGTTTTGTATCCATTTGTAAGACTATTCTTCAAATGTTTTTAATGCAATTTTTCTTAACCTATACTTGGAGAGTTTAACTACTTCAGTTATTTTAGTACTTACATTGTTGAATATGTGTTGTATTGTTTATCATTTTTGTCTCGTCTGTGGGGACTACTCCATCGACATTAGATAGACCATTGTTGTTTTCCTTTGTTATGACAACCGTCACCCCCATGTGGATTACTCCACTGGATGGTGTACGTGTTTTCCCTTATACTTCAATCATAACAACTACGACATCATCTGTGGACTATTCCACTAAATGCTGGAGAAACACTTATTTTTTTGTGTATGTCTCTCCCTACGTGTTACTACTACCTCTCATGTAGAGGCTCAATGTCACCCTCTCTCGTACAGTAAGAGAACCCAAACACAAAGTTAGATGCCGGTTCCAACAACGTCAACGAGCTTATAACATTAATTCCTTAGGTTTAATATTAATACCATTGTTTAATAATAATAATCAATTGGGTTTATTAATTCTTTTGGTTTATAATAATAATCTGAAGAGTTTATAATAATAATTCTTGGGTTTTTAATATTAATATCTTGGGTTTATTAATTCCTTACATTTATAATACAATCCCTTGGGTTTGGAATAGTGATAATTTGTTATGCTTACAATATTAATCCCCTCTATTTATAATATATAATAATAATAATAATATTACAAAAATAATTAATATTTCATAAAATATTATTATTGTTGTATTATAATGATATTGATATTATCAACAATATAATATGATAATATTATTCATATTATTAATACTATAAACCTTTGGTACTCAAGGAAGTAATAATATATAATCAATATAATATTACTTCCCTTGGGTTTGGAATAGTGATAATTTGTTATGAGTACAATATTAATCCCCGTATTTATAATATATAATCATAATAACAATATTACAAAAATAATTAATATTTCATAAATTATTATTATTATTGTATTATAATGATATTGATATTAACAACAATATAATATGATAATATTATTCATATTATTAATATTATAAACTTTTGATACTCAAGGAAGTAATAAACCCAAGGGAATGTTAATATTATAAACTCAAGAGTTTAATAAACCTAAGGGGTAAATATTTTTTTTGGATTCATGCTTTACATATTACTTCATAACAAGGCGATCACGAATTGAGCTACATCGCACACACCATGGACCCCAAAAGATTGATATTATAAACACAAGGGTCTATTAATATTAGAAACTCAAGAGAGTAATATTATAAACCCTTAAAATTAATTTTTAAAACCAAAAGTATATATTAAAATCATTAAGTTTATAAAATAATAATATAGATAAATATTATCATATTATATTATTTATAATATCAATATTATAATAATAGAAATATAACAATATTATAATAATAGAAATAATAACGATTATATAAATGGTTGTTTTAATTATTAGCAAAAACTATACCCTAATATTCTAATATTTTAAGAATAAAATTATTTTTGTGAATATTATTATTATAAATATATATTTATTATTATTATTATCAATATTAATATATATTTTGTATGTATGTGATTGGTATATTCCTATTAACCCATATGAATCACATGTATTAATATGATTATGTTAGTAAATTAAATATGGATGTCTATGGCCATTCCAAAATATAATGAGAGAAAGTTCAAAATAGTTTAGGGAAGATTGACTCGTCTTTTGTTATAATTGATGATTAAATAACTATGACAATGTTACATGTAAAGTGTCATGATTAAATAACTAGGACAATGTTACATGTAAAGTGATATTATGTTATGATCCAAGAAGAGCTTGGGTGAATATACCATCCATATCACTTGTATATATTTTCTTTCTCTCAGTTGAATTTTGGGTTTGAGAATATTGTATCTTTTTAAATTAAGAATTTCTGATGGAGATAAATAAAGTCCTTAGCCTTCCCATAATTAAATCTATTGATCATAAAGGTGATTTAGTTTGGTTGTGGTTGGTCTACGACCTCGGCAAGCCTCGAGAAAATAACATAGAGCGGGCATTGTTGAACCAAGAACAAAGTCATAAGAATATGTGCATACTTGAAATTAGGGTGGGATTGGAACCGTGAGCAGGCCCCACAATTGACGAGCACCTTTGATCTCACAGGAACAAATGTACACCATTGAAGCCATCACCAACCATTAGACTCTAGAGGAGAGACAATATGGGGCTTCCTTTCATATCCGATGGCTATGGAGCCCCACCTATTGCAACTAGTCAGAGAAGGGGAGTCGATGAAGTCTTGAATGTGCTATACCCTGTGAGTCTAAGGCCATTAATATTATTATGCAACGTCGATCATGATTGTCGGATTTAGAAGCCCCTCTTCAGAAAAATGTGCTTATTCACGAGGAAGGCATTTGAGCATGACCTAAGAAGCCCCTTGTACACACAACAACATTGGAGATGAAGGGTTATAGTTGGAGGGGAGACGAAGTGCCGTGGCTGAAGGAGAATAGACAAGAGAAGTTGAAATTATCCGCAGTGACCAACCTTACAAGGTGAAGCTTTTGTGTTTAGATGAGTTAACTGGTGTAGGAGACATGCCATCGAGGAGGTGGGCCCCTCAGTTGCCTCGGATCTATTTAACAAAATTAAATTATTTCCATTGTTGTGTTATCTTATTGATCCTTGAATGAGTTGGTACAAGCTTGGGCTTATCCCCGGCTCGACTTCTCCATGTGGTACCAGAGTGGGATTTACAATTAGGAGTACTAAAATATGCAAAATTATGGGGAGATTTAGGTTGGGCAAGAGGAGAAGAGAGATACCTTGCTCTACAAAGAACTCATGTACAATGGCATATCATGGATGTGGGAGAAGAGGAAGGTCACATATAAAACCAACCTTGTTATGGTGGAGATATTGTTATGGTGGAGATATTGTGAGGGAAAATAACCAAGTTAGAAATTGTTCAAATTGAATACGATTAGGGTTTATTAACTTTAAGGTATTTTAAGTTTATCATCTGCATAAATTACATGGTATTTCATTTGTCTACCTGTTTCGAAACAACCGGTGTGATTCATTGTCGGGATAAGTTGAAGAGAAAATCAATCTATGCATGTTGAATAGAAAGAGCAACTCCATCAACTATAATTCAAGATGAGTATAATAACGACTCGTATTTAATTAATTATTAAAACCAATATGTTACTAATTATTAATATTAATAATTAATTATTAAAACCAAAATCCAAAATGTAATAAAATAAATTTAATGGACGAATAAAGCTGATAAGCAAGACTTCCATGGGGAAGGAAAGCTAATTCAACTCATCTCAACAAAGGGGAGAAGAAAAGTCGACGTAGAAACAGTGGAATACTGTTGCAGGTTCTCCCGTCGAAAGCACTTCATGACAAATTGCACATAATAACCTATCACTCTCACCATCACGCCTGTCCTCGAGCTCCTCAGAGATATAAACGTTTCTACATGAATTAACAGCAGCGATTGTAGCAACCAATGAATGGATGCTATGGAGCATAATATATGGCGCTCTCAACTCAGGATGAAGATGAAAACTTTCCCGGATATCAAGTATCACTATTCTCCTGCAACACTTAGAAGATCCACCGACAATTTTCAAAATTACCACTCCATAAAATTTGTTGGCTCCAAACATCTTCGTCTGAAGGAATCATCGCAATTTTGACAGCATTTGGGCCACCAAGGTAATTCAGTGGATGCCATTCATACTCTCTACTGTGTAGGCTTTCATCTAAGTTAAATATATCCACACTTTCCCATGTACTCTCCACTCGCCATTGATTGCCATTTGATCGTCTTACAAACCCAGATATCACACGCCGCCCCATAACTACCGTATTCGTTTGTGAGACTTCGTTTGTTCCATTTGGATCTGAGATTGTGGTAACTGCGAGACTCTGTGAATGGGATACCGTGCCAATAGCTCTCTGCGTTTGTAGATATTCGTTAATCTGGATAAATGGTTCTCTCGCAAGAACCCTAAAATGTCTCTGCTCTGCTCAGAGTTCAAATCGTTTTCCAACCCACCTATGAAAGAATGCATTTCGCTTAATTTAGCGGTATAAGAGAAAAATCTGAGTCGGTTATTGTTTTCTGAGTTCGTTGTTGGTTTGGTTTGACACATGTTATATAGCTTCGTAATGGAATCAAATAGTGATTTTATTAGCCGATATTAGCCGATATATTTTAGGTTAGTAATGGAATCAAATAGTTTTATTTAGGTCGAATTACGGTTAACATATAAATCAAATGCTATTTAAATATGGATATATGTGAATGATGGTATTAAAAAAGATATTACAAAGAATTTTTTTGGGTTAAAACTGAAAAAACATGAAAATTAATTAGATTATCAATTTATTTTAATGGTTATTATATATATATATATATATATATATATATATATATATATATATAATTATAAATCTTTTAATATTATATGTAGATTTAACTTATAAATAAATTTGATATCATAGTATCAATATAACTATGAAATCGAAACTTCATATATTGGTTTATATTCAATTAATTTGAATAATAAAATTAGTTATTAAAATAAAATACGTTAATTATTTTAAAGATAAATCTTAATCTTTGATTTACTAAATGGTTCCTATTCACTTAAAAGTAAGTTAATGATAATTAAACTAAAATTTTCAATGAAATTTTCTAAAATACAAAAATCTAACAACATAATTATATATTTTATAAGGTGAAAATATTAATAGGTTATCAATACCTTATTATTTTATATTAAAATAACTAGTCATCTATATAGATTAAATGTTTGACCCAAATTATGTATCAAAATTCTTGCCTCATGACACATATTACCTTACTAATATTGATTTTATTTTATAAAATTAACTAAATTATAATTTTGTTTTACATTATTATTATTAGTCATTAAAAAATTAGTATATATGTTAAACATATATACATTATATATAACAATTTTTTAAGAACCTGTAAATAGATTTTTTACAATACTATGACCATACAATTATCTCCAAGACACATCCTAAAAATTATAACAAGTTACAAAATAAATGTTTGCATATATTTATTTTAGAAATATAATATATATATATATATAATATATATTAATTAAGATGAAAAGAAAAAATACATAATTAACTTTGAGATAAATATCAATACTTTATCTTCGACTATTACTAAAATCATTTTTTCAAAATTAATTAAATCTTTATAATTCACCTATTAATTACAAAAAATTACACTAAATTTTGAAAGCAACAAACCAAATAAAAACAAATGAGGACTTCCAAAGGCCAAAAAACATCAACCCTCAACCAGTGATTCCACCTCACAGTCATAATCACTAACACCAACCACATCGATCTCTACCCAAGTTTTCAACAGCTCTAAAAACTAGTAACTCAACTCATAGCCTTCTTGAGCTCTAGAGCATCTGTCCAACCCTACTCTAGGTACTAGTAACTCAACCCAAAAAGGGCTCCAAAGAATTTGTCCCAACCTAGACTCCAAGTCTAGTAACTCAAACCAAATCATTTTAGGGCTTCCGGATTATTTATTCCAACCCACAACCATAAGGAACTATGATCACCAACCAGAAAACAATCTAGTGGAGAAACCCACAACACCATGGCTACCCATGAGATGGAAATGTAAGGGTAAAACCACTGTCAATCCATGAAAATATACATCCTAACGAAAATGATTACTCTTTCCTTCTTTTTCCAATCCAAATCCAAGCTTGGTCTAATATGTCTCTAAGTGTGCAAGAGTATGAGAGAATGAGAGAATAGAAGAGAACTCAAATCACAACTACCAAAAGGCTACCAAATGATCCTCATAAGCCTTTTTATCATTGAAGCCTCTATTTTCTTCATTTTCCTTCAATTTCCCTCACATTCAAATCCGTGACCCTTCCTCTCCCTTTTCTCCTATTTTTCTTTATTTCATAAATATATTCCAATTAATTCCTCTTTGCCTTTACCAATGCCTTTACCAATTTACATATCCATTAATTAATCACCGGTGATACCTCATCACTATGTTTTTCCCAACATTTATCTTGGAATACATGTCCCATGACATTAGTCTTATTTTATTTACATGAAAATCAAATCACTCTTTAGGGAAGTGTTGGACTTCGAACAAATGGAGAAGTTGTTGTTGTGGTTGTCAATCATGATGTTTGCATTTAGCATTGCTTGGAAAGATGACTATGGCACATATATGGGAATGTCATCAAGGATAGGAGAATTTGTTACCTTGGATTAATTATTTGATGGGCTTTCTTACATCATTTATAGTACTTCTTGTTGGGCAACCATTGTGGAGAGCCAATACATAGGTTGTAAAACATTTTACAGAGGATATTTTTGCATAAGTCGGACAAAGTAAGGACCCAACCCATAGACCCACAAGATGAGGATTTCCCTGAATGAACAAAAGAGCATTGTAAAGACTTCATATTGAATCTAGAGTGAACTTATGCATATGTGAGATGCATAACTCTAGTTCATTCTTAATTTTTTTCAATATCTAGTTATACCATGACCAATTGAATCTAATTGTTGCAATTTAAATATGAATTTTCAAGTGGAAGTAGATTGTGGATACTGCCAGGTAAAGTGATTGTATTTGCTACTTGTGCTATATCTTTGCGAGAACTGCATTTATTATGGAATTGAAATTCATTTGTTGCCAACAATAGAAAAAAAAAAAAGATATAGAGGCCAAAAAGGCCATGATTTATATCAATTCAATGACCCATTTCACAGGACCCTATGAATGTTGTTTTGTTGGTTACATGGGATATAGCCAACTTTAAAGGCCAGAATTTATTTGAATCTTTGTAATCCATGTAAACTTGGTATGCTATGAATGGTGGATGTAATGTAATCAAATTTTTTTTTTGGAGAAGAAAGAAAAGACAATAGAGAAAATATTCCTTAGCTTTGGCTTAAAAAATCACAACTTACCATGAAGAAGGTTAGCCAAGTTTCCTTTCTCTTGATAATCATATGAAAGAAGATTATCTCTTATTGCTTCACATAATGCTTTGAGAGGGACTATATTTTCATGGCTACCGAAGGTGAAAAAAATCCTTAATTACAGACTAGAGTTTTTTTCAATCCTTGCAAGTCCCTTCAACTCCTTTCCAGTCCTTGCAAGTCCCTTCCTTGAGTATTAAGCACATCATCCACTATGAGATTCTCTCCACCTTTAAAACCACCAATCTTCCCTCCCCTATTTCTTCATCTTCGAAGTCATTCACAGAAGGGTCCCCTCCTCCTCCCAGTACTTCCATATTGCGGGCACTTCTAGTGCCTATCAACAAGGACACACACACAACAATGGTTATCATCAATACAATAAAAAATATTGCAACTGGCATAAGGCGCAGTCTGGGATGCCTTTCAACCTGATTTCATGCTCAATTTCTCATATTTTGCTACAATGGAATTCTTTAAAGAGAATCATACATGTTTCGATTAATTTTTTATGTCGTATTATAGCTTTATGTCACTACTTTAGCTGCATCCTATTTACTCAATGGTTGAGATCCTCCTTTAGGTAAGAAGGCAATTATTACCGGCTAAATCTGGAGTTCTACTTGGGCTTTCATTGTTAAATTATGTACGCGTTTCTATCCATTGCATTTTTTGTTTATGCCCATGTTCATAGCTCATGTCATGCATTTGTTGCTCATAGTTGTTGCGTTGTCATGCACCATTGCATATTAGTTCAAACTATTTGGTAAAATCCTAAAAATCAAATGGCATTCTATCAAAAATGGCAAAAGAGGGTTTTTGTCTTTTACATTTAAACTTTCTTTCCAACATTTTCATGAATAATGAATGTGTAATAAGAGACAGAATTCTTAATGAGGCTTGTTATGACATGCCTGGTATGTTGTAGCCTTGCATAGGATTTTTAATCCAAAATGGCAACCTATGGGTGCATAGTTCTCATTTTAGCTTTCTAATTTTAATCTTGGTTCCCTTTCCATAAGTTTGATATGTACTTGTCAAACTCTATGCACTAGCTTCAGTACTGAACTTTTGATTTTAGTGTTTGAACCTATGCAAATTGTATGTGCATATCAGATAGGCTATGGTTTTGATTTCATCTCAAACTGGGCTTAATTTTGATTTCAACATTGCAACTTTCTAGGTGCATATGAAGTTGAATTTGGTTTTGATTTCAAGATCCCCACACACATAAATATTGCACTAGAACTCAATATAATTTCTACATCAAATATATGGATGCTTATATAGTCAATGTGTTGTGTCCTTATGTGAATATACTCTATATAGTATGTATAATGACCTTAGGCTACAAAAAAACAATTCCTTTGTCCAAACAATTCTCCAAACCTAAAATTTCCTTTTAATAAAATAATTCACATCTATAATTTAAATATTCAATTAAATGACATAACATATCACATCTTCTTACTTTTATGTTACTCTTTCCTATGCTACAACCTTACATCATTTCCTTTGCAACATTTGATAGAATTACTAATATATTCTTTTATACATCAACCATTTGTATGTCCTAAACCAAATACTTCACTAAAATTATCTTTCATACTATTTACCGTGCTAAAAATCTATGAATTACATGCAACACTAATACAAAAGGTTAAATCAATTACTAATAGTCATACTCTAAGAAATGAGTAAATAAACAAAAGTGGTTAGGATGAAAAAGGTACCTATACATAGTGGCGAAAAAAAATAAATTGTCAATTTTTTTAATAATATTTTTATGGTTAACAAATAACGATATTATTAAAATAATGATCATTTAAAATAGTAAAAATATTATATTACGATATAATTTAGTTACATATTATTAATTTGAATTTTTAAATAAATAATAAATAAATAAATATTTAAATAAAATAAAATTTATTAAATTATTAAAAAAATTAAATGCAAAATAAATTTAAATGATATAAATAATTTTAATTTATTATTATAAAAAATTGTAATAATGAAAATTAAAATTTATTAAATAAATAAAAATTCACAATCATTCCTCATAAGTTTTATTATTATTTTATTTTAAAATTTTCAAAACAATAAAAAATGAATCTATATACAATATTTTTTCCTTAGATGTTTTATTAGTAATGGGTATGGGAGGCCAGATCTTTGTTATTTTCATTTGGAATGACCGCATACCACCTAGTTATATTTTTATGGAACGCAGAACTTAGATCATGCCGCAATTCATATTCACGAGAGGATCAAGGTTCCTGCTAATGATGATATCATTGATTTACCATTTGGACAATCCTCAGTGTGCATTGCCTATTTATTTAAAGTTGGTTTTGGTTTGTTATCTTTTTTTAATTCAAAATTCTTAATCTAAGGAATTAAGCTCAAACAAATAAGTTTGAGCTTTATGTGACCTTCTAATGTCCTCTGTATATGTGCCTCTATAATCCACCAAACATTACTTTGCAATGCTATGCACGACTATCAAGCATGAATAGATAGACCAATGGAGAAAAAATGTTAACATTTTAGAGAGGTATATTCTAAAAAAAAATTCCATATTAGATTTTATATTATTGAAATTTTTCTATATTTTGAATTCAAATTTGGCAACTATGATCCCTTAATGTATTTTTTTTTTTTAATTTCTAAAATTTAATTTTTAAATTATGTTTCTCATAGTTTTCAATTTTTGCGATGTTAGTCATGAATATTGCCTCCATTTTAGACTGAATAATGAATTCATTTGTGTGCTATTTCACATGGAATTTTTAGACAACATAGTTCGAAGAGATTAAGACATTTTCTCGGGAAGTTGTTTTTATGTTTATTTCAAAAATATTGTTCGAAAATTGTGTAGTAACTTCATGTTCTGAACTGTCCCTTAGAAATGTGTAATTATGACTAGCCGCTACCCACAGCCCGACATGCCTTGCTCTAGAAAATTGCACAAAATATTGTGCCATTGTCCGTTGTTGCCCAACTCTATCTCCCGCCTAAAAATTGCACAAATTCTCAGTTGAATCCTGAGTGACCGTTTCAATACTCACCTTGAAAAATGCACAGAACTGTCCAGAAGTTCCCCCATACACCGTCTATTGTCTTCCTCCCAGGAATTGTGCAGTTATGTCCAGTTAGGTTCCACCTTGCAACTCTTCACTTATGTCCCTGAACCCACAATTTTTTCTCCAAGAGACCTTTTCACAATTTTTCCTAATAGTAATCCAGAGCCTCTCATCCGAGTTGAAGTTATGCTCTTTGTAGTTTTTGTGTCCTCTCCTCCCTCCCGATCACCTGGACCCAAAACTGAAATTAATGCATCATGCAAGACTAGGAGATTTTGGATTTGATTTCGTCCTGTCATGGGTGAATTGCAAGGAAAGGTACATTGATGAAACATGGCACAACAATGAACGAGATGAAGAAGCACATGCTAGAATACTTACTCGTAGTTGAACGAAGGTACCAAGCACACATAGCAGCAAGCGAAAGGGATACCTATTTCTGAACAATCAAGAAAAGACCAAGACCATCGAAAACGTCGCAACACTTTCCCATGTGCAAATGAAAAGAACACACCAAGAGTACATCCATCACTCAGTAGTAGAGAAGCTCGATATGGACACCATAGTTAGTCAGTACATGTTAGCAGTGTCATGTTGAGTTGTTTCATGAGTTGTCTTAGCCACATCACTAATATGGGCCAGACTTGTTGTAATCAAATGTGATGTAATGTCAAAGCCCAAGAGACGCACATATGATGTTGAAGATTCACATCAGTTGAAAAGTCATAGGAAGTTGAACAATCATGAGGGAAGCCCAAGAGTTACAAGGGTCAAGAATCACTCTTGGCTATATATACCACCTCATTGTATGAGAAAATGAATTTTTACCTTGGATCCTCCAACATAGCCTTTAGAGTCTGTAGTTTATTTTTTGATGAGCAAGGAGTGGATCCAATGTCCCACTACTGGGCCTAGTGATGTATGGTGTACAAATGTGTGATGAAACTTTTTCTTAATTCAGAAGCTTGTCTCAGGCCATCACATTTTCATGCATGTTTTGTATCCATTTGTAAGGCTATTGTTTAAATGTTTATAATGCATGTTTTCTTATCATATACTTGAAGAGTTGAACTACTTCTATTATTTTAGTACTTACATTGTTGAGTATGTCCCTATACTACTAGTGTAACCCCTTATTGTTATTGGTACAACACCCTTATTATATTGTTGTGCCCATGTAGTCCCCATATTGTTATTACTGTTCCTCATAGAAGCCCACTATTTTTATTATTGTACCCTTACATTAATATTGTTATGTCGGCTCTGATTATATTATGACCCCTTAGACTCCTATATATAGAAAGGAGGTCTTGTCATTTGCATCATCGAATAATTGTTTGTTTGTGTAATGTAAAGGAGGTTGCCCCCTCGAAGAGGCTAAATTCTAAGGTGTCGATATATCTTTTCTATCTTTTTGTGATCTAGTTTCATAACATTTGGTATCAGAGCTTTGGATTCTAGGATTTTCACTGCTCCAAACAGGTAATCGTGGCATTTTTGCTATAAATTTTGTTTTTTGACGTTTCAAAATCTATAAAGAAAACACATTTGAGACGAAATCTCATTGAACCTTGGGTCTGAATTTCAGAGCTTGTCTCGCTATATTTTTGGAAATATGATTTGAGGAAGTTATAGTTTTTGCAAGCTCCATAATTTCATCTAAAATAGGTCGTCGTAGAATTTTCTCTATAAAGTTTTCACTACAAAGTTTTATACGCTAAAGAGAAAACCATTTAAGAAGAAATCGGTCTGAACCTTGAGTCGAAATTGCAGATCTTTTCTCTCTATAGTTTTAGATATATGATCCGAGGAAGTTAGAATTTTTGCAGACTCCTCAATTACATTTTAAACAGGTGACATTGGGAAAATCATCATAAATTTCTCTCTGAGCATCACATTGCAATTTTGTAAGAAGTTACAGAAATAGGATGGATTGTAGTTTTTTGTGCATAGTTTTTAGATCCGAAGGTTAAAACATCAACACATGGCATGTCGTACAAGTTCGCTCTACTGAAACATTATATAATCAAGACATCTTAGGAGATTGGGCATAACTCTTTCTTTGAGAATCAAATTCTGATCAGACTTGCAAGATTAGAAAGAGGACTCAAAGGGCTACTGCAGGAGACAAATTCAGAACTTTAAGATATGAAAATACAAAGTTACTGTCATTTCAAGAACAAGCTCCTTAAATCAAGAAGAGGACTCAAAGGGATACTGCAAGAGACAAATTTGGAACTTTAAGATCTGAAAATACAAAGTTACTGTCATTTCAAGAACAAGCTCCTGAAATCAAGAAAAGGCGATATGAGGAAGTTTGATGGAAAGGATCCAGTAAATTGGATACTATAGATGGAGCAATATTTGGATCTACATGGTGTACCACTATTACAAAAGGTATGTATTGCATCTTCATATTTGGAACCGAATCAATTTTTATGGTATAAAGGGCTTTGTTATGATTGTGATAACAAATACATTAAAGGTCATAAGTGTGCTAAGAACAAATTATTTTACATTGATTGTGGATAGAGGGAATAAAAGGATGAAGAAACGTCAAAAGAAGAGTATATACACCAAGAACCAACCCCAAAGAAAGAAGAAATGAATCCAACCATATCTTGTAAAGCATTGGAAAGAAGTACCAGTCCTAAAACTCTCAAGATAAAAGGACATATCAAGAAGAAAAAGGTTGAAGAAGTGAAAGATCACATTGAGGAAGAAGATATGAATCCGAACATATCTTGTAATGCATTGGACAAAATTCCCACTTTTCAAACTATCAATATAGAAGGACATATCATGAAGAAAAATGTTCAAGAATTGAAATATCACTTTGAGTCTCAAGAAATCAATTCGACCATATCTTGTAATGCATTGGAAGAAATTACAACTCCCAAAATTATCAAGATAGAAGAACATATCAAGAAGAAAAAGGTAAGAGTGTTGATTCATTCAAGCAGTACCCATAATTTTATTGATTGTAAGATAGCCAAGGAATTGAATTACTTCCTATGTCCAGCACCAGAGAGTCAAGCGATGGTTGCAAGTGGAGGAACCATAAATTGCTCTGGAAAGTGCCATAATATCAAGCTATCCATGGGAGAATATGTATGGAATAGACCAATGTCTTCCATTCAAATGGGTGGTGCTGATGTTTTACTAGGAGTCCAATTGCTACAATCATTGGGTATGGTAAATTTTAATTTGAAGAGATTTTCTTGAAAAAAAATTTGGGAAGGAAAGGAAGTTAAATTGAGGGGTGTTAAAGGAAAACCTTGAAAGATAATCAACTCTAACAACATGATAAAGCTTCTAAATAAATAACAATGAGGTGTGTTTGCACAATTATGTTCACTAGAGGATCCGACATCCTAATCATGTATTTCTCCAGATCTCCAAAATGTTTTGGATAATCATTGAAAGGTATTTGAGACTCCCAAAGGCCTCCCACCTATTCTTGATCATGATCATGGTATTCATTTGATTCCATGAAGTGTTTCTCCAAACATCGGGGCTTACACATATCCATATGCCCAAAGGAGTGGGAACTCATTAAAAAGTTGCAGAAGATCCTAGTTCAAACAGTATTGTGAGAACTTGATAAGGAAGGAATAATAATATTGGAATCCAAAGCAGTCACAGAACCGAGAAATCAAAAGCTATTAAATAGATCAATTTGAGAGTATCTTATCAAATGGAAGAACTTACCCACTGAAGATTCCACATGGGAGGATAAGAATTTATACAGAAGCATCAAGAACTACTCCAACGTTGAGGACAACACTTCTTGAAGGAGAGGGGCATGTTAGGTCCCTACACTACTAGTGTACCCCCTTATTGTTATTAGTACAACCCCCTTATTATATTATTGTGCCCATGTAGTCCCCATATTGTTATTATTGTGGCCCATAGAAGCCCACTATTGTTGTTATTGTGCCCTTACATTATTATTATTATTATTATTATTATGTGAGCTCTGATTATATTATGACCCCTTAGACTCCTATATATAAAAAGGAGGTCTTGTCATTTGTATCATCAAATAATTGTTCATTTGTGTAATGTAAAGGAGGTTACTCCCTCGAAAAGGCTAAATTCTAAGGCGTTGATCTATCTTTTCTATCTTGTTGTGAGCTGGTTTCATAACATATTGTTTATCATTGTTTTCTCATCCATGGGGACTTCTCCGCCGAACATTAGACAGACCATTTTTATTTTCCTTTGTTATAACAATCATTGCCCCTATGTGGAATACTCCGTTGGATGGTGTACGTGTTTTCCCTTACACTTTGGTTTTAACAACTGTCGCATCCGTTGTCGACTATTCCGTTGGATGCTGGACAGACCCTTGTTGTTTTCGCATGTGTCTCTCCTTGGGTGTTACTACTACCTCTCATCTAGATGCTCACTTTTACCCTCTCTCTTACAATAAGAGAACCAAAACACATAGTTAGATTACGCACTCATGAGACATACTCACCTCACCTTCTTGAAGTTAGAAGCATAACACTTACTAAACAAAAAGAGCTAAGGAAAATCTCTAAGATATGGAAACTAGGTCATCGTACCAGATGGGACTCCTACACTAAATAGTGTGAGATCTATTTGGGACTTCATACCGAGGATATTACCGAAATGTTGGCGGGTCCAACACTATCAACAAGCTTATAATATTAATTCCTTACGTTTATAATTAATACCATGGGATGATAATATTAATCACTTGGGTTTATTAATTCTTTTGGTTTATAATATTAATCCGAAGGGTTTATAATAATAATCCTTTGGGTTTTTAATATTAATATCTTGGTTTTATTAATCCCTTACATTTATAATAAATCCCTTGGGCTTGTAATAGTGATAATTTGTTATGCTTACAATATTAATTGCTTGTGTTTATAATATATAATCATAATAATAGCCCCAAGGGTTAGCTCAATTGGTCAAACCAATGCTTTCCAATCGGGAGGTCACAGTGTCAATTCCCAAAAGCTCTTGGGGTCAGGTCAGTAAATAGGCCGAGGGGTGTGACCCCCTTTGGGTGGGGACCACCCTAGTGTTGATCCATGGACTCAGCAACTACCCAGTGACCACGGGTATCCATGAACCACAAGGGAAAAAAATATAATCATAATAATAATAATACAAAAATAATTGATATTTCATAAAATATTATAATTATCATATTATAACGATATTGATATTAGCAACACTATAATATGATAATATTATTCATATTATTAATATTATAAACCTTTTGGACTCAAGGAAGTAATAAACCCAAGCGAATGTTAATATGATAAGACCATGAGATTAATAAACCTAAGGGATTAATATATTTTTTGGAATTTAACTTGGAATCTCATGCTTTACATATTACTTGATAACAAGGGGATCACGAATTGAGCTACACCCCACACCCCATGGGCCACAAATGATTGATATTATAAACACAAGGGGTTGTCACTATTACAAACTGAAGTGATGATTATTATAAACACTTAGGATTAATTTTATAAACAAAAGGAATATTATAAATCCTTGAGTTTATAAAATTAATAATGTTAATAATATTATCATATTATATTGCTGATAATATCAATATTATTGAATTTAGGTTTCTGTGATCCATATGAAGCTTATTGAGAAGTGTTTTGGAAGAAAATCACATCAAAATTCATTTGTCGATGGGTTTCAAACTAGTAAGTGTGGTTCATCGTCACCTCGTCCTAATGATGAACCGCACTTACTCACTCGAAACACACTGACAAATAATTTTGAAGTGATTTTCTCTGAAAACGCTTCTCAATAATATCAATATTATTATAATAGAATAATTATTATTATAAATATTTGTGATAATTATTATCAAAACTATAATATAATAATATTATAATATTGATGAAAATAATATTTTTGGTATTAATATTATAAAATATATATTTATTAATATCAATATTAATTTTAATTTTAATCCATAATGCATATCTGCATATATCACTCATATTTATTAATGTGTTTCTTCATGTAATTCATATATTTCTATCAACATATATGAACCACATTTTTTACATATATGAACCACATTTTTTGATATAATTATAGTAAACTAAATATTGATGTCAATGGCTGACCCAAAATATAATAAAGGAAAATCCAGATTCGTTTACGGAAGATTGACTTGTCTTTTCCTATAATTCATGATTAACTAGGACAATATTACATGTAAAGTGATATTATTTTATGATCCAATAAAATTTTCGGTGAATATACCATCGTTATCATTTGTATATATTTTCTTGCTCCGAGTTGAATTTTCGGTTGGATAATATTGTATCTTTTTAAATTAAGAATTTCTGATGAAGATAAATAAATTCCTTAGCCTTCCAAGTATTAAATCACTTGATCATAAAGGTAATTTAGTTTGGTTGTGGCTGGTTGTTCACCTCAGAAAGCCTCGACAAAATGACATTGGAGGTAATTTAGCTTCTCTATTAAATATTACCATTTTTGGTATCCCATGCAACCAAAACAAATTTCACATAAATATGTTTACAATATGTGCTATTTCAAATGTAAAATGTACTAGTAAAAAACGTACCGGTATATTAGTAATAATTTAAATAATTACATCATCACCAAAGCCTAATTATGGATTCCATATCCATTGAATCCAATGATAAGTCCATATCTAAAAATACTCAATATTAAAAAAGAAATGTAAGGGTGTTACATTCCCCCTTCTAATTAAACACCATCCTTGGTGTTTATCCTTAAGATCTATTCATTTTCAAACAAAGATACAAAATCTTCTTGCATCTTGTCCTCCATCTCTCAGGTTCCTCGGTGATGGCTCAATTTCAAAGAAACCTTCTCTCTCATATAAACCATGGTCCAACATCACATTGTCAGAAAGATTGTCTGAATATGAAAATCAACCATGGTCAACAATGGTCCTACATCACATTGTGATAAAGATTATCTGAATATGAAAAAAAATAATGGTCAACCATAGTCCAACACCACATTGTGACAAAGATTGTCTCAATATGAAAATCAAACATGGTTAACCATAGTCCAATGTCAAGCTCACCATGGTGAGCCTCGTTTGTTTTAAGGTTTTGGGTTAACAATATTAATCTTTTGAGTTTTTCAATTTTTAGTATTAATCCATTGCATTTATTAGTGACTTGGGTTTAGTATTAATCCATTGTATTTATTAGTGCATTGGGTTTATTATATTAATCCTAAGGTTTATTATGAATTCATTGGATTTAAAATCCATTAGGTTTATAATATAAATTCCATGGGTTTATAATGGTTTACAATACAGCTTGAGTGGGCCTAATGGTTAAGAGCATGCGTTTCGTCTTAAGATGTCACATGTTCAAAACAAAAGGGGGCTACAGTATGTATGCCTTCATAGACTTAGCAGTCAAATTGATGTGGAGAGATGAGTCCTTGTCCCACAAATAAGGAGGTCTCATACACAAATTTGCTATATCGCTTGGTTGTGAGCTTAAAATTGGGTAATAATAATATTTATCATAGTGTTTATATCCCAAGGGTTTAATACCAAGCCTAAACTTTATGATATTAATACATAGGGTTTATTAACTATAGAGTTCATATTCATAGGGTTTAATATTTATCCTCAGATTTAATGTTATTCCCTTGTGTACAATCCTTTGATTTAATAATATTAATCCATTACATTTATTAATTCTTTTCATTTTAAATATTATCTGTAACATTCATAATATTAATCTTAGGATTTCATATTTATTTTACTCTTTATATTATTTATTTTACTTTTTATATCCTTGAAGTCCAGCTTGGTGAAATAATTTTCTTGTTGCAACTGATCTAACATATCATCTATCCTAGGGAGGGGGCATGTGTTCTTGATTGTGATTTTATTCAACACCCTGTAATCTATACACATCTTCTATGTCTCATCCTTCTATGGCATAATGATGATGGGTGACCCACATGGTGATGTACTCGGTCGAGTCACACCCTGTTCCAAAAACTACTGTGGTTGTTTCTTCACCTCACTTGCTTCTATAACAAACTTCCTGTACAACCCAATATTTGGCAATGGGTAGTCTCATAATAGCTAGATCATGCTCCAATTCTCTCTTAGTAGGATCCCTTTATGCTCTTGGAACACAGCCTTGTATCCCTATAACAACTCCTCCAATTGTTTTTTTCTGTTTCTTAGTACACCCCTCTAGGGATGCCTTTCCTCTTATTGACTCCTCTACAAACTCATTTTTTCTTAAACACAATAAAACATACTTCTTCCTCGAATTGGTCAATTTCTTGGCTTGGTTAGCACTTACGAGTGAAATTATTTACATTTCTTTGTGCGCATTAATTATGAATGATTTTCCATCCTTGATGAGTCGGTAGCAGTTAGATCTCTTCATGAATAATGCATCATGCATGTACATGTATGGACTCCCAAACACGACTCCACATATATCAAGGGGAACGACATCGACATCTACTTCATCAATAAAATCATCACTGATAACAAATCTAATTTTACATTGTTTTGTTACATGAATAATGCATCATGCATGTACCTTTTATATCCTTGGTTTTATTAATCTCTTTGGTTAATGATATTCTCACTTAAATTTATAATATAAATCTATTTAGTTTACAATATTTGTTCATTTACATACAATAATTATAACCAATATTAATTATTAATATAATAAATATAATTTATTAATACTTATTATATATTTTATTATTTTATATTAGTTGTTAATTAAATAATAATATTATCAAATTTATTTTTATATCAATTACCATCAGCAGTCATATTAATTAATATTACAATTATAGTAATCATAATTATAATAAACTTTAATGGACGAATCAAGTTGATGAGAAAGATTTCGATTGGTAAAGAAAGCTAATTCAACTCATCTCTACAAAGGGCACAAGAAAGTCGACGTAGAAACCAGTCAGAGATACAACGCAGATGGAAAATATGATTACAGCGCAATTCTGTTGCAGGTTCTCCGGTCGAAAGCACTTCATGACAAATTGCACATAACAACCTATCACTGTCACCATCACGTGTGTCCTGGAGCTCCTGAGAGATATAAACGTTTCTACATGAATTAACAACTGCGATTGTAGAAACCAATGGATGGATGCTATGGAGCATAATATATTTCGCTCTCAACACAGGATGAAGATGAAAACTTTCCTGGAGTAGGGTCAGAGAATTACAAGTATCGCTATTCTCCTGCAACACTTGCAAGATCCGTCGACAATTTTCAAAATTACCACTCCATACAACTTGTTGGCTCAAAACATCTCCATCTGAACGACTCCAATCGACTATATTTCGGAATAAAACAATATTATCATCTTGATGTTAAGCTGAATTAATATTTTCCAACCGTAGCCTGCAGTTAATTAATTTTTCCAACTATAACCTACAGCTATGGAACTGAACTGCAGTATTTCCTTAATTTGAGGAAACCAACTACAGTAGTTTCCTTAAATTAAGGAAATCAACTGCAGTTAATTAATTTTCTGGTTGGAGCTTCTGAAGTGGTCCATTACTCCATCTGGAGTTCTCTGCCTTGATCTGTGGAACACTCTGACACATAGCCATTAGAAGCTTGATGGAAGCTTGGCTATAAATTCATCTGATTGGTCCCCAAGCTACCATCTCAATCCCCTTCAGTTGTTTACACTATCTAGGAGAGCATAGCTTGGAAGTGCCTTCAGATTTTCTGTGATTTTTATTTTGATTGGATTGAAGCTGGGGCGTTGTTGAAGTGAAGAACCAAGTGAACTGTGCAGCAAGAGCATCAATGGCTGGAGGTATTCCTGGACTTATATATTTTTATTTTGAGATTCTTTAGAAAATTTAGAATCGCTGTAGATTTATTTACATTTGGTATCAGAGCGTGATGTCTATCTCTGCCTTGACACACCTTTTGCTAATTCATACTTTAGCCATTTTTCTGTGGGAAATTGCTCCGTATGTTTGGCCTCTGTCCAAGCATATGTTCTTCCCCACTCGAATTTCAAGTAGCTTATGCCTCTTCTGAGAATCTATGGTATACCAATATGGCCTAACTTGATCCATCTTGTCTTCTGGGGAAGCTAAATTAGAGAGCTTTCGCGAATTTGTCCATTTCATCCGTTCTCCTCGGTGGTACCCAGTGGAAAGCTGATTTGATTTATCATCAGAATTTGATGTTGGGACATCATTCCTTGTTGCAGTAATCTTGCTGCAGTAACCCGCACTTCAAATTTCTTTCCGACGTTCTTCAGGGTTTTAACATTTTAATTTCATTAGGCCGCCTGTTCTGCAACAGGCGCAGCTCCACCGGATCCTTTGAAAGTCTCCTCATTGGAATCAACCGAAAGTTTCCACTCCCCTGAAAAGATCCCATGTATACCAAGATGATTAGTGGTTGATGGTTTTGTGAAATGCTCGGTTAATGGAATGTGGGCTCACAGAATCACCCATTTTACATATTGAGGTGCCCCAAATGCCTTAACAGTAATTACTGTTGATCTTTACTGTTCTTTTTGTTTTGTGAAGTCCAAAATATATATTCTTCAACCTACGTTTGAATTTCTGCTTTATTACAGTTTTTATAATATCTCAATACATTTCTCTCTTAGTCCATTTCGATATTTAGCTGGGTGGGTGGAGCTTAGAATTTCTCACGAACTGATATCCTTGAAAAACACACTTATTCACATATTTTTTGAGCTAAGGTATTCACAGAATATCGGTGAATTAATTTCAGACACAGAGTTTAATTTTGGGGTGGGTTTTTTTTTTTTTTTTTAAGCGGCGTCGTTATGCCCTGTTATCAAAATTTAAAATCTCTACCTTAGGCCAACGGCCGGAATGGCAAGTTTCACATCGAGTTTCCATTTCCACAGCCTTTAATATATGTGCATTTTCTGATGGTACGACGGAGAAGGATTATTTTTATTTCCTGATGTTTTTGTTTCTCTAGTCACCATTATTCTCTGTTATTAGTGGTGGGGATCTTAGAGTCGCACAGGATTGATCAAGCTTGCATTTCCACAAGCTTTTAATATCTGTGACTATTTGATGTTATCAATGGTGGGGATCTTAGAGTTTCGCCTGAATACAGTCACAATAAACTCTGTTATGAATATAAAAGGTATATGCAAAAACGTGTGAAATTCAAGTGAACCAACTCTATATATGAATTACGATTTTAGTATTCGGTCGAGGTTCATGTTTTAGGAGTTGGAACGTTAGTACATGGGTTTGATGGTTATTTGGGTATATATATATGCATTAAAAATATTTTTTTAATTATTAGTTGAAACATATAAATTATTTTATATGGGTTTTGATTTATAACAAATACGTTATAACATATGGAGTTGGTTATACATGTTGTTATCATTTAAGAATTCAGTCTTATTTTTTTTTGCCAAAGGAATTTATATTTGGAAATTTAAAGAATGCATACCTCTTTTGGCAAAGTAAAAGATTGTGATGAAAGTAATTAAAAATATATGTATATATTTTGTTTGATTTATAAACTTAAGGACGAAGCCTGAAGTCAAGCCAGCTAGCCTTCGAACTGCATTTGCTATGCAAGTGCAAAGTAGATCAATGCTGCTTCAATCAATCTCCGGGTTTTGTTTATAAATTAAACAATTGCTTGGCAGTCATTTACGTTATATGGAGTTTATTTAAAATGCCAATTTGACTTACTCCTTTGAGTAAACATTATTTTTACTGGTTAAATTTTGTTTATGTCATTTATGCAAAGAATAATGTCTAGTGATCTATATAATTTTAATTAATTAGAGAATAGCCATAGCATCTTTAATTAATTAAAATTATATATTTTGATTAGTTAGATCACATAAAGATTATTTAGACATTAAATTGTAGTTAATTAGAATAAATATAATAAATTTTATCCCACAGGAATTTTTATTATATTTATCTAATTAATTAGGATAAAATTTCATAACCTACCCACGAAGTTATGAATTAATAGTTTTATGCTAAAGTTCAAAAACAATGAATAATTGAATCTGCTTGAATTAAAAATTTAGCCCACAGGCAATTTTTATGTCATTGGATTCAATTTTGAGCATGATTTACATTGGTAAAACATGAGATTTTATTAAGCCTCAATTTTAACATAAGCATGTGATTTTATGCAGTAGTAGAACCTGCAAATTTCTCTGAAATTCGTTATGACATTCCAGAACTTAAGGGAGATAACTATAAGGTTTGGAAGGAGAGGATTCTCCTTCATTTGGGGTGGATGGACATAGATTATGCTATTAGGAAAGATGAACCACCAGCACTCACTAATACCAACACTGCAGTAGACATCACGCTTTATGAACGATGGGAGCGATCCAATCGTCTAAGCATGATGTTCATCAAGACTAAAATTTCAGCTGGTATTCGTGGTTCCGTTGATCAACATGAAAAGGTTCGAGACTTGTTGAAGGCCATTGACGATCAATTTGTCACTTCAGACAAGGCACTAGCAAGCACCTTAATCATGAAGTTCTCATCCCTAAGACTCAATAGTGTGAAAGGTGTGCGCGAGCACATCATGCACATGAGGGACACTGTGGCTCAATTGAAGAAACTCGAGGTCGATATATCAGAGTCCTTCCTAGTGCACTACATCTTGAACACCCTTCCGCACCAATATGGACCTTTCAAAATCTCATACAACACACATAAATACAAATGGTCAATCAATGAACTCATGACCATGTGTGTTCAAGAGGAAGAGAGACTGGTGATGGAACTGGGAGAGAGTGCAATGCTGACAACACGTGG
>APFE030636306.1:0-14480 GCA_000404065.3 Pinus taeda
AGGAATGGTTTGAAAATGGAATTCATCAAACCTTGAAATGTTGAAGGTGCATTGGTAAGGCCAAAAGGCATGACCAATAATTCATAATGACCCTCATGAGTTCTAAATGCTATTTTCGGAATGTCTTCAGTCTTCATTCGGATTTGATGATATCCTGAGCGAAGATCCAACTTGGTGAAGTAAATTGATCCATGCAATTCATCCAATAATTCATCAATGACAGGAATGGGAAACTTATCTTTAATAGTGAGCTTGTTGAGCTCCCAATAATCCAGACACATGTGCCATGATCCATCCTTCTTGTGCACTAATACTACTGGAGCAAAGAAAGAATTTTGACTCAGTTGAATTATACCAGCCTCTAGCATTTCTGCAACCATACGTTCAATTTCACTCTTTTGGGCATAGGGATATCTGTACGGCCTGATGTTTGGAGGAACACTTCCTAGAATCAGATGAATAGCATGATCATGATCACGGATAGGTGGGGGAGCTTTGGGAGTCTCAAATACTTTGGAATGATTGTTCAAGACTTTTTGGAGATCTAGAGAAATATATGATTCCAATGTGGCAACATCTAACGAACATAATTGTGAAATTACACCTTTTTGTTCCTTTTTTAGAAGCTTTGTCATACCATTAGAGCTTATTATCTTTCCTAGTTTCCCTGCAATACCCCTTAATTCAACTTCCTTTCCTTCCACATAAAATTTCATGAAAAGTTATTTTAAATTAAAAGCTAATGTACCCAAGGATTGTAGCCATTGGACTTCTATTACAACATCAACACCTCCCATTGGAATAGAAAGCATTGGGCTAGTCAATACATATTCTCCCATCAATAGCTTGATATTATGGCACTTTCCAGAGCAATTTATTGTTCCTCCAATTACAACCATCACTTGACACTTTGGTGCTGGATATAAGAAGCAATTCAATTCTTTTTCTACCTTACAATCAATAAAATTGTGGGTACTTCCTGAATCAATCAACACTATTACCTTTTTCTTCTTGATTTGTCCTTCTATCTTGATGGTTTGAGGAGTGGTAATTCCCGACAATGCATTACAAGGTATGGTTGGATTCATTTCTTCTTTATCTAGGCTTTGTTCCTGGAGTATATCCTCTTCTTTTGACCTTTCTTGCTCCTTTTCTTCTTCCTCTTCGCAATCTATGTAGAATAATTTCTTCTCAGCACACTTATGACCTTTAGTGTATTTACTATCACAACTGTAACAAAGCCCTTTTGCTCTTTTTTCTTCCAATTGTTGTGGTGTCAACCTTATAGGTTGTGGAAGACTAGGGACAACACTTCCATCTTTATAGTTGTAAGTCGTATGCTTCTTGGTTGCCATAATTTTGCTTTCCATTTTTCTTGCTAACCTGAATGCCTTCTCTAATGAATCAGGTTCCCAAAGGCGAACATTATGTTGGATATTATCTTTTAAAGACCCTATGAACACATCAATCTTATGCTCCTCTAGAATATTTTTTACCCTTATGTTCAATTTTTGGAACTCCTCAATGTGTTCCATTATTGAACCCTTTTGTTTGAGACTTATCAATTGGCTAAAAAAGTGTTTCTTTTTGTATCCTCATAATGTGTTGTCAATTCTTCCGTAAAAGTTGCCCAAGTGATAATTTGCTTACGAGAGCAAAGCCATTGATACCATACAAACTGATTTGGTTCCAAATATAAAGTTGCAATGCGTACCTTTTGTGTGTTTTGCACATTATCGAGATCGAAAAATTGTTCCATCTGTATTATCCATGTTGCAGGATCCTTGCCATCAAACTTCCTCATATCGATTTTTGGAATATGGTGGGTCTTCGATCCCACATTAGAGTCTATGAAATCATGATTAACATTTCTTTTTTTCACATCATGAGTTTCCTTTACAACCTTTTCACCATTAGTAAGTATTTCTTGTAGAAAATTTGTCAAATCTGTCTTCAAATCTACCATGTCTGTCTTCAAATATGTCTTCAAATTTTCCATGTCTCTCTTCAAATCTGTATTCAAATCTATCTTCCAATCATCCATCTTAGCTTCCATTCCCTTTATATTATATTCCACGCCATTTATCTTAACTTCTGTTAGCTTTTGTGAGCATGACATTTGTTGCACTTGTTCTTGTAATTTTGATATATCATGTAGCATTTCTTCCTCTTCTTCATGAGTCATGCTAGGGCTCTCAGGTTCCTTACTAGGTGTTTGCATTTTTTTTGCTCAGGGAATCTGTTACTGATAATAATTCTCTACTATGCCCTTTGAATTCCTTCAAAATAAATTTTCAAACCAATCTTAAGCAAAAAATTTAAAATAATCTGCACATATTTTTTCACTTTGTAGGAGCTCGATATTGCCTCTGATGTATCTCTATACTTTCAGATCATCCTATTTTGAAATTGTGACCTGTAGTAGCCCTCTGTGTCCTGTTTACAATGCCACCAATCTCATCCAAATTGGATTATCCAAGGAAGAGTTATGCAAAATCTACCATAGTGACCTGATTATAGGCTAGTTCAGTAGAGCGAACTTGTACGACGTGTTACGAGTCACTGTTTCGGCCTTTGGCTCTGAAAAATATATATAACAAACGATAGTCCATCCTCTTTCTTTACCTTCTTATGAAATTTTAATCAGATTCTCAGAGAGAAATTTATGACGATTTTCCCCAGGTCACCTGTTTGGAATGAAATTCAGGAGTCTGCAAGAAGACCAACTTCCTCAGATCAGCTCTCCGCAAATATAGCGCCAACAGCTCTGAAATTTGGACCCAAGATTCAACACGATGTCTTATCAAATGGGTTTTGTTTTTAGCTTCTGAAATGTTGCAGAAAAAAAGGTATAGCGAAAATTCCACGATGACCTGTTTGGAGCAGCGAAACCCTAGAATCCAAAGCTCTGAAACCAAATGTTATGAAACCAGCTCAAGAAAAGATAGAAAAGATAGATCAACGCCTTAGAATTTAGCCTCTTCGAGGGGGCAACCTCCTTTACATTACATAAATGAACAATTCTTGGATGATTCAAATGACAAAACCTCCTTTCTATATATAGGAGTCTAAGGAGTCACAAATATTCTACTAGATTCAGACTAGTAGACTTTGTCTCTGCTATTCATACTATTGTTTCTGTAGATGTCCCTACTCTAGTACTGATTTGAAGTTATTTTTCTTAAATTTTGCAAAAATAATCTATTGCCTTGAAGAAGAAGGAGAGGAAGGAGAACCCACAATGGTTTATACGGTTTGCTATAATGAGAATACAAACTCACTTGAAAGTATGATTGTGATAGGTTCTTTAGAAGTTTGGTCTTCTGATGACTCCTCTTCAACATTTATAGAATTTTTCTCTTAAACACTTTGAAAGTTTCCTTGTGAAGCTCTAATCCTATTGGGGATATGCTTTCTCTCAATTTTTTAATTCCTTTTATTTTAGTCTAGGAGTTTCCAATGTTGTTTGACTAGAAACTTGTTCTTCCACTTCCTGCATTGTGTTCTATTCCCATTCTTCTTTGTTGTCATATTGTTCAATCTTAGTGTTTTCAATGTGCACATATGGTGCAGTATTTTGTGCAACTCTCATTGATGATATTACTCGTAATGGATCATATGACCAACTGAAACTCAATCTAAACTTCATATGACTTTATAAATCATTAACTTCTTTTTTGTTGCTCTAGTGTTGACTGTGAATGGGCCAACATGTGTCGTTAGTTTAAATTGAGATTTTTTATTCTTGGAAACAAAATTAAAATCATCCAGGTTCACCACATCTATGATGTATTCTAATGAAAAAATTCTCATGAGGAGGAAAAATGGTAGTTTGTAAGGAGGAATCTCGCAACCCTAGATTCTAATCTCTATAAAATTTAGGTACAAATACCAATATCCAACTTTAGAATTCTCACT
Organism: Pinus taeda; assembly: GCA_000404065.3. NCBI lineage: Eukaryota > Viridiplantae > Streptophyta > Pinopsida > Pinales > Pinaceae > Pinus > Pinus taeda. The sequence goes on from APFE030636306.1 coordinate 3,919, forward strand.
CAAGTGTAGAATCATTTTAATCTTCTTGGAAACCTTAGAAACTACATCACTACTGATCAAATAGATTTCCATATACAAAAAATTGATTGAAAAAGTCATTTAAAGATAAATCGTTAGAATTTTTCTTGACTAATGAAATCCAATGAATCATTGATTATGGTTTTCCTTCAACATCCAATTTCTATAGAGGAAACTTGAATATTTCTTATTAATGCTATAAAAACAAGTTAACCAAAATGGGTTGGTACCTGAATGATCCTTCAACACTAAAATTTAGGAACTCATCATGAATTGCATCTAACAAAAATTGGTTGTAATTGAACATAATTGAAGGCTTCTTGTTAGATTAAAAGACTTATATGAATGCTAAGATAACCTCATCTACCCACTCATCATTTGGATAATCTAACAAAAGAGAAACCATGGAAATAACCTACCTAGACATCTTAGAGAATGTTGCAAAGGCATAAAGTGGGTTTTCCCTAGGTAATTTAGAGTTCTCTGGTAAGAACGACTCAAAAATATGAGCTCTCTGTGAGAAATAAAGCTTATGATAAATCATCATAAGGGAATCAGTAGAAAAAGGGTGAAGCGAGTCCAAAGTTTTTATTTGCAAGGCTTGACAAATCGATTAAGAGGTTATGGAGAAAAATATTTCATTGCTTTGAGTGATTATAGCTCTTTGACTTAGAAGATATCAAGCTCCACACCAAGTGACAAAATCTGGAAAATTATGTGTTTGAGGGAAACATAACTGAGGAAGTAAAGATTCCTAGAAGATAATTCGTCACTCGCATCCTCATACTTCTGGAATGCCCAGTTTTGAAGCTTGTACAAGTCGAATTAACAATTGGTTTCCATTATCTTGAAGTGGGTGTCTGCCAGAGGTAATTCGTCTAAATTAATGACATGAGGAAGAAGGGGATTCTCTACATATACTTTATATTTTCCTTTATGGTTTCCATTTGGGAAACAAAAAAAAAAATTACTGAGGATAATTTGAGAATTACCCGAAAAGAGAGATGATCATAAATTGTTAGTCTCTAGAATTTGCTCGGATGATGTTTTGGAAATTTTGGTTCTAGGTAGGAGGTAAAATGATTTGTTTTTGCAAGGTACTGGCTTTATGATTTTGTTCATAAAGGTTTTTTTTAATTAATCGTTATTGGAGTGGGAATTAAATCAGTTGAACATTGGCAGGAGATATAAATGCGCCAATGATCGATTAACTTAGTTTAGGGGGAGAAGTATTTGAAGCTCAAAATGGCGGAAGGATAGCAGAGGGTAAGAATGGTGAAGGTAATGGTGGATGAGGATAAGCGGTTTGTAGGGGGGACGTGTGGTAAATGGTTTCAAGCTAAGAGGATCATATAATTCATCCGAGCTTTTCACTTCTACAAAAGTGGGAATGAGGAAAGCTCTTTGTGCCCCCTATTATATACCTAGGGGGGGGTAATATGGGGTACAAAGGGGAGGTACCCAAGGTAATAATGTAATAATGGGATGGGCCATAGTAATTAATAAGGTGGTTAACCCATGTCATGTAAGGGACCACAAGTAGTTAATAATAATGTAAGGGGCCCATGGTATTAGTTGATGGTATGAGGAAACCATGGTAATGAACCATGGTATTGTATGTATGAGGCCTATATAGAGGCTAGAGACTCCACATGGAGAGAAGTCAAGGAATTGTGTCAAGGATTATTGTATGAACAAGAATATGGGTTGTGGAGTGTTCTCCTTCCCCAAGGAGTGAATGTATGGTGTTTCCCTACCTTAAGGGTTCGATCAATAAAGAAGCATTTCTATCTATTTCGATCTTGTTATTCTTGGGTTATTTCTATTCTCATATATTTTTAGAACAGATTTATAACAAGTGGTATCAGAGCTATAACAAGTGGTATCGGTGCTATAACACCCCCCCATTCACTTTCGGGAATGCGGTGGCTCCTGAAATTCATCATTTTTCGTTTATCTTAGTCCGCGTCATTGTAACCATTGGAAGATGCATACAAAATATGTGATTGGTGGCAGTCACATCAAGCTTTATGTTTCAATATTTATTTTGAAAAACATATTTTCTAAATAAAATTATACAATATAGCGATATTTAAATGTGCACACTTATTTCCCTAAATAAAAATATTTTTTATTTTTTTCTCTTTTTTTTCTTTTCTTTCTTGCTTTTATCTTCCTTTTATTTTTCACTTCATTTTTTTTTATTTTTTATTTTTTTTTTCATTTTTTTTTTTTTTATTTACAACAAAAATTATTTTGCAGCTATTCTAAGGGTAAAATTAAGTTACAACATGTTTTCCTCTAGGGATTGCTTCCCCCTACTGGATGCAAAGAACTTAAAGATCCATGTGCCTTCTCCTTGGGCTATGGAGTCTTTGTTGTGAAAATCACACTTGCTCTAGAAATTTAAAGAAAAAATAGAAATATACAATCATGATGTTGAAAACACTCAACAATGGATATAATGCTTGATATATTTCCCTTTGATTGGTAATGAGAAATATTCTCCTTCTAGATTGTGTAGGACGAATGTATTATTTCCTTTGACTTCTACAATGTTGAAAGGTCCTAACCATTGGTCAACAAACTTTCCATGCTTGCCTCTTTCTTCTCTTCTTACATCCCGTCTGAGAACCAAATCTCCTTGTTTGAAACCTGTTTCTCTATATTTTCTGTCAAACAAACTCTTTATCTTGCCGTTATATTGTCGAAGTTTATGCTGAACTTCATCTATATGTTGATTTATCTCAATAATTTGATTTATCGTTCTTGAAGAATCATCTTCTTCTTCATATGACTCCTACAAAAACTTCATGATTGGAAATAATACTTGTGTAAGGAAGATAGATTCTATTCCATAAACAAGTTGAAAAGGAGATATACGAGTATACCTTTTAGGTGAAACCATGTTTGCCCATATTTCATATTTGAGATGATTACCCAATTTTGTTTTATGATGTGATAACACTTTCTTGATAACTTTAATCATATTTTTATTTGATTATTCTTCTAGCCCATTTCCTTTTGGATAACAAGATGTAGAGTGATGTAAAGAAATATTATTTTTTTGGAAAAAATCTATCATCTTAATGCTACTGAAAGCTTGAAAATTATCTATAACTATTTTTCTTGGACTGCATAACCTAGACAAAATGTTTTGTTCAATAAATTTTATCCACTGTGTCAGTTGCATTCTTAACAGGAATTTCTTCTACCCACTTTGTGAAGTAATTAGTGGTTTTTAATATCCATTTATGTTGATTATTGGAAGAAGGAATTATTTCACCAATGAAATCTAATCCCCACTGCAAGAAAGGAGCTTCCACTGAACCTAGAACAAGGATAAGTGCAGCTAACCTTTGTTTTCCTGTAAATATATGACAAGTGGAACTTATCACCTATGCTCCAATATGTGAAAATATTTTGCCAATAGAAACATATTCTTAGTATTTTATATGCAATTTCCTTCTAAGCATAATGTCCTCCACAAACTCCTTCATGGAATTGCTCAATTACTCCATTTGTTTCACTTTCAGTCAAACATAGTAAGAGGATATTTAAGGGATCCTTCCAATACAAGTTTTCATTTACTATCTATTACTTCATGGTATTGAGTTTGAGGGATCTACATTGACTCTTTGTCAATTCAAGAGGGTACTCAAAATCACGTAGAAAATCCAATATGTCTTTGTACCAATCTGATAGTAAAAACTTTTCATCAATGTGTAAAGGAATATGTATAGGAACTGCACTGGAAGAATGATCTTGTCGGTTCTTCACACCTAAAAACTTAGAAGGTTGTTGTGGATTCTTCTCTCCTGAAATCTGAGAAGGTTCTTGTGGATTCTTCTCTCCTGAAATTTGCATTATGGTATTAATACCAAGTATTTTGTAGTTTGATTTTGTCAATAGCTTAGCTAAACCCTATCCTTTCACCAAATTTGTAGGTCTGATATATAAATAAAAATCATGTATCTTAGACATCTATCTCCCCCTTCTTTCCATCTATATAAGGTCGGGCCAACATTGTCTTTACATCATTATTAGGCACATAAGAAATTATAGGAGAATGTAAAACATAAATCCTAAATGCTTTCAAAGCTTGTACCAAGGAACAAGTTTGTTTTTCTATGATGTCATATTTTAGTTCATCAAATATCATAACCTTCCTAAAGAAATAAATTGGCTTCTCATGTTGATCATCATTTCTTTTTAATAAAACTATTGCTATGGTATTATCAAACACGAAGAAGAATATACTAAAGAGTTTTGAATAATCTGGGTTGGAAAGCACTGGAGCTTTTGAAATTTCCTTCTTGATCTATGAGAAAGGGTATCTAGATTGGATATTCCATTTAACTTAATTATCTTTGTCGAACATATCAATAATATCTTTAACAATTTCAACATAATTTGGTATAAACCTCCTTAAAAGAATTATCTTTCCTAAGAATGACTGAATTTCTTTCTTATTTCTAGGTAAACTAATTACCTGAATTGCAAAAACTCTTTTAGGGTCAATTATAACTCCTTCTTTTGAAATAATGTGTCCCAAAAATATTCCTTCCCTCATTACAAAGACTGGCTTTTTAGGATTAAGAGAAATCCCAAATTTTCTGCATCTCTAAAAAAAAATCCTCAAATGTTTGATGTGTTTAGCATCAGAGTTAGAAAATACTATCAAATCATCAAGGTAAATGACTATAATTTTATCTACCTTACCAACAAATGTCAGATTCACTTCCCTTTGAAATGTTTCTCTAGCATTGATTAGATTAAATGGAATCTTGGTACACATGAAAGTACCCACCCGAAGTTGTGAATGTTTTATTTTCTCTGTCTTCTTAACTAATCGTAATCTGGTTATATCTAGAAAAACCATCCAACGTTGAAATTCTATCATAACCTAATACTCTTTGAATCAATTGATCCATTTTTGGTAATGGATAATTATCTTTCAAGGATAATTTGTTCAACTTTCTAAAATCAAAACACTGTCTTATTTCTCCGTTTTTCTTCCTAACAAGCTCTAGGTTAGCTATCCATTTAAAATATCTTAACAGAAAAATTATTTTGGAACCCAATAACTTTCTTACTTATTTCTCAATATTAGGCAGTAGGACTAGGTTAATTCTTCTTAATTTTTTCTAAAATAGCTTAGTTCCCAGTTTAAGAGGAATTTTCTGATCAATAATAGTTATGTCATAGGTTTACAATTCTTCATATGAGCATGCAAATACATCTATGTATTTCTTAAACTAATTGGCATATTTTTCTTTTTTTGTCCTGAGGAAAACTAGCTGAGATTTTGACATTTCTGATTTCTTCAGTAGAACCAATATTACAGTCTTGTATATCTTCCTATTGTGAATTTAACAATGAATATTTTGACACATCGTTTTGATCAAACAATTTCTCAAGAGGAACTAATCCTTTTGGAATACAATTATTTGATAATTGAATGATATCATGATCAGTAATTTTCTGCTTAAAGTTTAAATTTGAGTCACCATCATTTGATTTCTTTTCATCATTGTTTTCTTTTTCAACATGTAACCCAAAAACTTCATTAATGACCTATAAGAAATTCTTCAACTCCTCATCATCTTCAAAGACTTTGCAATGTCTTAACTTATATGGAATGGAAGGTCTATACTTTAGTTTAATCTGATATTGCAATTGTAAAGGATTAGGTATTTTAAAGGAACTTGCCAAAACTTCCAAGGAATTTGGATGGATATTATCCTCTCTCGGAATTGCCGAAATGTTAAAAGCTTGAAAATAGTTTTCCACACAATCCCATACTTCATTTATATAAGCTTTGAGTCTAGGATAATTTGTTTGACAGACATTTCTGATATGTTTTACAATCAATTATGAATCCCATATACTCCCAGGTTTTGTACTTTCAAAATTTTAGCTAATTCCAATCCTAAAATTAAAGCCTCATATTCTGCCACATTATTTGTGACATCAAAATCCAATTTTAAGGATTGGGTAATGTTTTTGTTTTCAAGTGAAATGAGTACAATTCTTGCTCCAAATCCATCCTTAAATAATAATCCATCAAAATAAATTTTCCAAATATCACTGTTTGAGAACTGAGGTATATTAATATTATCTTCAATTCTGGCTTGAGGATTAAAGAGATCATTTGCAACCAAATAAAAAACATCCAAAATCTTGAATAATAACATATATAGGATGATTTATTACTTGATTAGATTTGTAGACAATATTTACGAATCTTACTTCTTTGTACAACCTTAAATGTTCATCTCCATAAACCTGGATTGTAGCTTAGGACATATCCATATACAAGCTTCCTTGAAGCTTAGCACAACAATATCTCGACAACAACATGGCAAATTTGGGGGTAATATTTGTAATAAAAATATCAAATACTATGATTTTCATAGGGATTTGAGCTATTGTAAGAACTAATATTTGATTAATCCCAATCAAGGTACTTTCTTTGAATCAAATGTGTATAGATCATGATATGGCTTGGTAATTTGAAACTAAATTTGGTCCATAATAACTTTAGGCATCATTATGGAAGCATTAGAATCTAGCATATATTTGCAGAATAGAAAATCATGAACTTTTAATGTAACATAGAAAGGTGGCACACTTTCATTAATCATGTCTGAACTAAGCCCAAAAACTATTGACAACTTCTCATCCTGTAGGATAATTAAATACCCTTGAACATATACACTTTAGGATTTTATCCATTTGGAGACTTGTTGTTTATAACTTGGATTTCTTGAAAGTTCCGATAAGCGAATTGAAATTTTTATCCTTTCTAATTTTCTTTCAACATTAAAAATAGTTGGAACATGTTTTTTTATATAAGACTACTATCGTGACTGATTTTTTGGTTGAATAGATGGTGTTTCAGTAGTTTTCATTTCAGGCTCATCAAAGGTAACTTTTTTTTATAGGTCTACCAGGACCTTCTGTAGATCTTAGGTCATATATTGTATTTTGTTCAACAATGAGAAACTCGGAAAAATATTGATATTTAGAAACTTGGGAGGACACTTAATTTTGAGCTAGAGGTTGATCATGAGTGATGGGAACAATAACATTTTGAGATGATGGATCTTCAAAATAATCGATATCATTTGTAACAACATGGACAACTTCTTCAGGGCCTTGATCATAAATCATTAATGGAGGTTGAATTTGTTGGTTAATATTTTGTCTTTGTAAAATTTGAGGTTGGAAAGGTCTTGTATATTGAACTGGAGGTCTATTTGAAACCTGTTGGGTTACTCTCGGCTGAGTTTCCATTATTGAAATTCGATTAGACAAATTTCTTAATAAAGAGGTTATTTCATCGATTTTATGTTCTTCATCTTTATTCTTTGATGATGAAGTACTTTCCTCTCTAGCTTTCATTTTCCTTTCATATGTTTCTTCCTCTGCTTTTAATTTACTACATGATGACATGTTAGTTTCCACCTCAATTGCATTAGTTTTCATGTCTTTTAAGGTTTCATATTTTCTCTCTCTAAGAGTTACAAAAAAATCATCATCAAATTCTTTAGAAAATATAAATTTAGCTATAACAACTGGGGATTTACAATCTGGTGGCATCTTATTGTAAATCTTGTCAAATATTTTGATAAAGTTTGCAATAGGTTCATTAGGATTTCTTCTCAAATCTTCAAATTATGTTAAATAGTAAAAATGATCCTTTTTAATTCCCTATTAATTCTTGAAGATGTTGGTTAATTCAGCCCATGAGATTATAGATTTTTCTTGTAATTTTCTAAACCATATTCTAGCATTGCCCTCTAATGATTGAACAAGCAGTCCTGTATAAAAATCCTCATGTTCAATGTTCATATTGTCTGCAAAATCAAGAAATATAACCAAATTATGCAGATGGCCTTGTTTCTCCATTATATCTGGGCAAATGTTTTAAATACCCTTAAGGAAAATCATGAAGTTTGTATGTTTGTGTAAGTACTAATGTTGCATATCGAGTAGTTACAATTGGCCTAAACCCATCCATTTGGTGTTGTAATAGAACTATCTATTTAGGAGAGACAACTTTTCTTAAAGATGGTTGGGATGGAGGTTTAGGTTTCTTGAAAAACTAAGGATGAACAACTACTTTCTGAACTTAAAATATGATCTTCTCTTGATCTTCAAAGGCTAGGGGATTTTTATAAATGCTAAGTTTTCTGTTCAAGCTTGGCATAGATAGAAGGACAAGTATGTATGACAGAGAAAATAAAATCAACTAGTTTCAATTCAAGTAATTGAAGTTCGGGATATGCTTCAGTATTAGATGGTTCTAAATGGGAAACAAGAATTTCAAAAGATTCAAGTGGATGAACTAGCAATGCAAATTGAATATATACTACTTTAGAAATGAGTTCTAAGACTTTAGGTGGTAGATCTAATAATTCAGCAAGTATTCGGGTTGATTGAAAAGGCTCAGTTTGTGAGGGTATCTCAAGAAGAAGAGAAGTAGCATTAGAAGTGGAAGCATCTAGTTTACATCTAATAGATGCAATGTTCACAAGTCTCTTTGTATCTAAAAAGGAGATAAAATATCTGGATCTGAATAAGATCTAGTATGCCTACGTGAAGCCATATTTTAAACAGTGAAGTCGACATGTGAAATATTTTATCTTTCTGAACTCTTATTCACCATTAAGAGGTGAGTATGATTGTTGTCCCATGGAAAAACTTCAAACTTTGTTCCCCGACAACGATGTCAATCTGATTTTGTATATTTGTAGATAGTTTTAAGCTGGGGAACTGTGCTAAAGCATCTAAGGGTTTTAATTGAGTTGGATGACCAATGCATTAATGTTTAACACTTGTAAGAAGATTCAAAGGGTTGATTTTCAATTATAACAGTATAAAACTTTAATTAATTGTGAAAGTAGAAAATGAGAAGATATTTAATAATCAAACATTCATATCTAATACTTGATTAATTAAATACAGTTGATGCATGCATAAAAATTCTACAGCCAAACATAATATACTGAAGAGATGACGAAAGGGAATAATTTAAAGATGTAGATGAACTATTTTAAACAAACTATTTATTAGTTAATCTCCATAAAATATGATAATTTTTGAGTGGGATTTCAGGGAAGTTAATACTTAACTTAGTGTTACCCTAAATCCTATGTTACCTTGAATATATGATGAAAAATATAAATGGATAAAATAGGAAAACTCACATGAACACAAAAGTTGTTAAGAATGAAGTCAAAATCCTTTGATTATATTCAGAAATATTTTAAAGTAGTACAATAGTGTCAGTGGATCATCATAAGGGTTCAACCCTTTTTTCTCCGAATTGCAAAATTCTTATAGAGTGTAATTAAAAAATATCTAAATATAATAAAATTCATTACAAAATACAATATTATCCAAAAATGATTTGGATCTTTTACAAAAATATATTTTATGAACTGATTTTAACTAATCAGCACACTATTCATGGGTGTTGTTTGATGATTGCTTCTTTGAATTGATTCCATGCTTTATTCTCTTGTTATCCTACTTTTGTTCCTTCTTTCACTACAATTGGTTGCTAAAATCCTACATTCTCCTCCTTTTTCCTTGTAACTTATTATGAGAAATTCACCTTTCCTATTTGATAAGCTCAAGGAATTTATCCCATTCCTCTTCACTATGGAATGAAAACTTAATGTCCTTTTTGTAAGTTTCATCCACTACAGTACATTTCTTAGATGTGGGTTTAGAGAATAAAAGGTGGTGAATTTCATGTTCAACAAATAAATCATCTTGCAAACCTTCTAAGAAATATTTACCAGTGATCATTCCTTTTACCTAGCAAATTTGGAATTATCATTTTCTATCTTATACTATATTTCCTGGTAAATGTATTGTGAAATGAGGTGATTATTCTGATCGGTCATTGGAGGAAGACCTATCCTAAGAAAAATAGAGAATTTTTTATGAAATTTATTTATCTAAACTTTCAGACTTTGGCACTTGTTCTCCATCTGTAACATGAGGATTTTCTTTGTCATAACTCTCCTGACTGCATTGATTATTTCATTTTTTTTCCTCGATCCCTAAGTCTTCCAACTCTACCTTAGTTTTGGAGTTTAATAATTTTATAATGTTGGTGGCCTCTCTAGGCTTGTCCACTAATTACTCTTTGATTTGTGTTATAGCTTCATTTGATTTGTTAACAAGTTTTTCTTGTTCAAATATAATTTATTGACATCCATAATTTTGAAAAACATGATCAATATCTACCAAGATTGTATGTCTCGCTTCTATCAAAGTTAGAGCATGGGCTGAGTCATTCATATGTTTTTCTAACTGTTTAGTTAATCTGAAGGTTTTCTATACTAAATTCTTAGATTTTCAATTACCATGTCCTTCAATGATAGGTATCCCATAGATTTTAACAACTGTGATGTTGTATTCTAACTAGTAGACTCTATCTCTGGTATTGATACTATTGGTGTTGTAGATCTCCCTTCTCCAATACTGATTTGAAGATCTTTTTTCTTAAATTTTGCAAAAATAAT
>APFE030636306.1:14591-29289 GCA_000404065.3 Pinus taeda
AAATAATTTGATGTCCTGGAGAAGAAGGAGAGGAAGGAGAATGCATTATGGTTTATTTTGTTTACTATAATGAGAATAGAGACTCTCTTGAAAGTATTATTATGGTAGGTTCTTTAGAAGTTTGGACTTTTGATGACTCCTCTTCATATAGACTTTCTTCTCTTAAACACTTTGAACACCACCTTCTGAAACTCTAATCTTGCTGGGGATATGATTTCTCTCAGTGTTTTTAATTTCTTTTCTTTGAGTCTGGTAGTTTCCGTTGTTATTTGACTGGAAACTTGTTGTTCAACTTATAGCAGTGTGTTCTCTTCCCATTCTTCTTTGTTAGCATATTTTTCGATCTCAGGCTTTGCAATGTGCACATATGGTGCAAACATATGTCCAAATCTCATTGATTTTATTACTCCTAATGGATCATATGAAAAGATAAAGCTCAATCTAACTTCATCTTACTTAACAAATGATTAACCTCTTTTTTGGCTTCTCTAGTGTTGATTATGAATGGAAAAACATGTTCCTTTAGTTTAAATTGAGGTTTTTACTTCTTGGAAACAAAATTAGCATCATTCATGTTGATCATTTCTTTGACATATTCTAATGAAAAAATTCTCATGAGGAGAAACACTGGTAGTTTGTAAGGTGGAATCTCGCAACAATAGATTATATTCTATATAAAACTCTAGTACAAATATCAGTCTTCAACTTTAGACTACTCACTGAAGTGTAGAATCCTTTTAATCTCTTTTGAAATCCTAGGAACTACATCACTACTTAACAAACATATTTCCATATACAAATAATGATTTACAAAGTCAATCAAAGAGAAATATCCATAATTTTTCCTGACTAATGAAATCCAATGAATCACTTATTATGTTTTTCCTTCAGCATCCAATTTCCATAAAGGAAACTTGAACCTTTCTGAGTGATGGTATAAAACCAAGTTAACCAAAATGCACTAATTCCTTAATGATCCTTCAGCACTAAACTTTAGGAATTGATCATGAATTGCATCTGACAAAAAATGACTGTAATTAAACATAATTGAATGTTTCTTGCCAGATGAAAAGACCAGTAAGAACACTAAGATAACCTCATCTACCCACTGATTATTCAGATAACCTAAGAAAAAATAAACCATGGAAATAACTTGCCTAAGCATCTCAGGGAACATTGCAAAGTGATAAGGTGGGTTTGTGCTAGGTAATTCAAAATTATATGATAAGAACGACTCAAAAATATGAGCTCTCTATGAGAAAGAAAACTTTTGCTAAATCTCCATAAGGGAATCAGTAGAAAAAGGGTGAATAGAGTCTTGTAGTTTTATTTTCAAGGCTTGAGAAATAGATTCATAGGTTATGGAGAAAAGGATTTCAATATTTTTAGTTAGTATAGCTCTCTGACTTCGAAGGTATTGGGCTCCACACCAGGTGAAAAATTATGGGAAATGATATGTTTAAGGGAAGAAAAACTGATGAAGTAAAGATTCACAGAAAGAGAATTCATCACTGACATCCTCATACTTTTGAAATGCGCAATTTGGAAGCTCGGAAAAGTCAAATTCACAATTTGTATCAATAATATTGAAGTGGGTGTCTACCAGAGGTAATTCATCTAAATTAATGATAGGAGGAAAAAGAGGATTCTTTAGAGATACTATAGATTTTCCTTTATGGGTGGGCATTTGGAGGAAAAATTTACTAATGATAATTTGAGAATTTTCCCAAGAAAAGTGATGATTAGAGTTGTTGGTTGCTGGAATTCGTTAAAATGATGTTCTGGAAATTCTAGTTGCAGGTAGGAGGTAAAAGGATTTTTTTGGAAAGGTAATGTATTTATGATATTTCTCATTATAGTTTTTTTGGATTAATCGTTATTAGCATAGGGAATTAAATGAGTTGAACATCAACGATAGATATAAATGCAAAAACTGCCACTTAACTTAGTTTAGCGGGAGAAGTAACTGAAGATAAAAATGGCTGAAGGCTAGCAGAGGTTAGAATGGCAGAGGTAATGACGAAGGAGGATAAGTGGTTTGCGGGTTGGGGGATGGAGTGGTAAATGGTTTCAAGGAGAAGGGGTCCCACATCTCATTAGAGCTTGACTCATCTATAAAATCAGGAACAAGGAAACCACTTTGCGGACCCCCGCCTATTTTAACTAGTGGGAATGTGGGGTATCATGCAACTCATTGGTTGTCATTGATCTTAGTGTACATCATTGTAATCGTTGGAAGCCGCATGAGGAATATGTGGCTGGCAGCAGTCACATCAAACTTTATTTTTCGATATTTATTTTTAAAAATACATATTTTCCAAATAAAATTATACAACATAGCAGAATTTAAATGTGGATGCTTATTTTGTAAAATAAAAATATTTTTTCTCTTTTTCTTTTCTCTTTCTTTTTATTTTTCATTTATTTTCTTATTTATTTTCTAATTGTTTTCCTATTTTTTTAAAACAAAAAGAAATTTTCAACTATTCTAAGGGTAAAGATAAGTTTAACATGACCAACCAAAGTTAAATGCTAGGAAAGTTATATGGTTGGCCATAATTAGTGAGTTTGACTTTCATATCAAGCACACTAAAGGTAAAGAGAATAACATTATGGATTCTCTTAGCAGGAGAGTACAAGTAAATCACATTGTAATTGTGAGTACTCATGGGACAAACTTACAAGATCTGATCTTACAGACAGGTCAACAAGATAACATGTGTAGGGAGCTTAGGGATAGTTCACAAAAATATAAAGTTGATTAGGACGTGGACTATCATCTCACAGCAAATGTTTTGGTCATATTTAGGGACATGATATATGTGCGAGACAACAATGAGTTCAAGAAGCTTATATTGAGAGAATTTCATGCTATGTCATACCCAGATCACCGAGGATATCATAAGACATTGATAGTGATGAAGAAGTTTTATTATTGGCCAAATTTGAAGAAGGAAGTGGTAGAGTTTATGGCTATGTGCTTGGATTTTCAACAGTAAAAGAAAAGTGTAAGAATCTAGGTGGTCTAATACATTCGATTCTGATTCCATAGTTGAAATGGGATTTCATTTCCATGGATTTCATTTTAGGTTTTCCGAGGACATACAGACAACATGATTCTATTATGGTTGCATTTGAAAGGTTGAAAAAGGTAGCAAACTTCATTCTAATGAAGTCTTCTTATTCAGCTAACAATGTAGCACATGTCTTCATCAGAGATGTGGTAAGATTGCATGGGTTTCCGAAGAAGATTTTGTTATACATGGATGATAATTTCACTTCTAAGTTATAGAAAAATTTATTTGCAGGTTTCGGTATAGAGTTGGCCTTCAACGCATTATCATCGTCAGAAAGATGGACAGAGAAAAAGGGTTAATAGAATTTTGGAGGACATGTTGAGGATGTATGTGATTCATCAACAACGAAAGTGGGAAGAGTATCTTCCACTACTAGAGTTTGCTTACAACAATGGGTATCAGGATTCACGTAGAATGAGTCCATTTGAAGTGCTCTATGGGTAGAGTTATAATACTTCCATAAGTTGAAGTAATCTAGTGAACATGGTATTGATAGGATCAGACATGTTGGTAGAGATGGAATAGGAAATGAATGTAATCAAGAAGAGTCTAAACGCAAAAAAGGACAGGAAAAAGAGTTATGTAGATTAGCACAGGTTGTTTAAGGCATTTTAGGTTAGGTAACATGTGTACTTGTGCATCAATGCCAAGAATAAATCCTTGAGGATTGGTTCATGTGCGAATTTGGCACCTTGGTATTACGGGCCTTTTGAGATCCTTGAGAGGATTGAACCAGTGGCTTATCGAGTTGCACTACCTCCGACATTTTGTTATATTTGGTATATGTACATATTTATATATGGTTGTCATTGTAAATACTAAAATGATTTGTGAAAAAATTTCCCCTTAAGCAGTGTGGGTGTCATGTTGGTTTTCTTTTCAGCAGGTTATTTATTATAAATGTTGCAACGAGTTAAGATTATAAAGCTCCATGGGTAGTATGTTTTGGTTTTTTAGCGGTCTTACTCATTGTAGGTGTCATTGAACACCAAGGATAGTGTTTCTCTAAGGGGGAGGGGTCTGTAACAAGCCCAGGTTAAAAATCCATGTAATAAAGTTAATTAAGGAAAAACTATAACAAAGGTCATGGAAAATGTACTCCAAGCTGAATTTTGGGAAAAAACATAATGATGGGGATCACCAGTGATTAATTAATGGTTATGGAAATTGGTAAAGGCAATGGAAAAGGCTTTGGAAATGCATGAAGCATTTAATGGCATTTTATTTATGAAAATAATGGAAAATAGGAGAAAAGGAAGGTGAAAGGTCACATGTTGCATGTGACAAGGAAAATCAAGGAAAATAATGGAAAATGAAGAAAATAGAGGCCTCATTTATAAAAACTATTCTGAGGATTAGTTCACAATCTTTTTTCAATTTCAGCTTAGAACTCTCTCTTCTCATCTCCCTCTCCCATACTATTCGACACTTAGATTTTTCTTGGAGCACTCTTAGAAGAGTGTGGCATACTTGGGATTTGGAGAAAGGAGGCAAACAAAAATAAGGAAAGTGCAAGCGGACAACAGGATAAACAACTACAATGGGTTTTTCTTGTAGGTACCAAATTTCATTTATGATTTCCTTTCTAGTTTTGGCATGCATGGCAGAGGAATGCAGTTTCTTGGTTATGACATGTCATTGACATGGAGGATTGCCTCGATTGATAGTGTTTTTCCTAAACTTTCCATTTCTTGGAAAGACATGGTGTTGTGGGTTTTATCTTTGTTTTCTATTTGGTTCTCATGTTACTTTAGCTATGGGTTATGTTAGAACTCTGTAATTTACCTAGGTTGAAGAAGGAATTATAGAGGTAACCACAAACCACTTCTAGGTCAATGTCTAGCCCTTCTGACCTCCATAGGGCTCTCTCACTTAGGCTATACAAAAAATATGATTTTCGGCTAGGTAATAAGATCAATTTTTTTTTATTTTTAGAGGTATGTTGAAGAGAAAAGGGGTAGATCCATTGGGTATGGAGTCATGTCAAGACATATTTTGTCTAGCGAGATGATAGAAAAGACAGGGTTTCTCCACAGGGGCAAGGTAGGAAGATTTGGTGGTGGTATTTAGGTCAAATTGATTTAGGGATTGAATGTAAAAGAAGTGAAATATAACACATTAGAGCATCAAACCATGGATGGATTATAAGATGTTTCTTTAAGTTGAAAACATTGATAACTTGGAAAACTAAAATAGAGCATCATTAAAGATTAATTATGAATTAAACATTTGGTTTTCCAAGAAACAATATGCACATTAAACATATTTAAAATCACATATAGCTTACAAGATCAAAGGAACACAAAACCACCAAAATTCTTACTCGGGAATCCCTGCAAATCACCTTCTATTTCATTCATTCACTCACAAAGTTTTCAAAAATACAGTACACAAAAGTATTTTTCTCTAATCTAAACCAACAAACAACCATTTATACATTAAAATTCATGAATTTTATACAATATTATCTTCTTAATTCTAAGGGTTTAAAAATCCACCTATTCCCCTAATAGATAAAAACTAATTACATGTAAATAGAAAACAAAAACCACTTTCCTAGGTACTACGAAACTACCTTTGACCTATTCATTATGAGTGTCCTAATACATCATCAACTTGGAATATTTGAAAATAAAAATTAACTACACCTCCTAAGATAATATTCCACCTATCCACATGATCTTCTAGAAGTCAAAATTTCAAAATTTGAAATGAAAAATGCTGACTGTCCAGACTCACAACACATCAGGTAGTTTCATAAGAAAATGAAGTAGGTTTCATGAAATATATGATTACGGCCCTTTTATGTCAAAATGAAGTGAATGGGTATGCTTAAAATACCTCTTTGATGGTTCTAAACCTCTTAAGTAAGATTCAAAATGTTTCTAGACCTCCTTTTGACCTATTCCCCACTTCTGCAACATGATTGTCTTCTTTCACAAAGTGACTGGTATTTATTTAATATATTCTAAATGATGAATCATAATGAGATGAAATTTGGACAACACATTATGATCATCATAATTCTTCTCCACACCGCATTTTAGCCAAATACGACTCACATATTTCGAGAAAATCTAAAAATGGTTATAGGTGACAGTAGCTTGTTTATTTAAAACCATGAAGCATTTTGGGTTGAAATTAACTGATTTTATTTATCTCAGCCCCATACATATACTGTACAAATTTCAGTGAAAATCGGTGCATAGTATAAGAGATATGGTGAAAATATGGTGGCTATGTGAAAACACAATGCAAAAGCGCAACACTCCATGGTTGAGATACCTTTGGTTACTCCCTGAGTTGTTTGATGACTTCATCAGGTGTGAAAAGGCATAAACAACATCATCTTCCTTCTAAGAAACTTTATTTATCTCAAAAACCTCCCAACTCTATAAATTTCACTTTCATAAAAAATGTAGAGCAAGTGAGAAATCGTAGTGCCACCTGTCCTCTATAGTTTTGATCAACAATGATGTATTTGAACACGATACACATACTTTTCATGATGCTTACATAATGATAACCATGTTGGAATCCCCTTTCAAATATTTCTTCATAAAAAAAAATACCAAACATTCATTTCCACACCCAAAAATGCAGTGAAGATGAGTTTTTTTTTTCTTGCAGACTTTCTATGACTTTTTTGCTTGTTCATACATGCAATTGAGGATTCATTCAACATTAAGGGACAATAATAAACTTGGTTTGCACATATGAAGGATAATTAACCACTGGTATGCGATAATTACAACATTTTGTGGATTCTTAGCACCCCGACCTCCCTTTTACATCGAATCAAAATGAGCAAACCACAACTTTTGATATAAATGGAGAAGATCTGAGCGATGTGGAATGAAGAGGAAAGTTCAAATAATATTGAGAAATGTAATCATGATTGGAAATGGAAATTATGAATACGAAACACCTTTTGCAAAAAAAACGCCTTGGGAAAAGGAAAGGACTCTCCTTTTGATCATTATCTTCCCACTGAAATCATAACTTATCATTGAAATGACACTCAAAATCACTCACCACAACCTCCAAATTTGTTCCTAATCCATCTCATGAGTTCTTTGATATATACTTAACCTCTAAACTTAGGTGACCCACTTATGATACTCAGAGTTTGATGATATGAGCTCTAAACTCCTTTATAATGACAAATGACCCCTCATAATTTCCAATTCAAATAGTGACTCCTTGTGACCTTATAGTTCAAATTATGGAAAAAAAATTCTTTTTTGACTCAACATATTTACAATGACACTCTGGCAAATTTGGCCTCTTTTTACAAAAACCCCTTTACACCATGACACTCATGAAACTAGGACTAATATTTACGAAAATGACCTCAAATGAAATAGTACGAAAAAAGTGACTAGAATTCCTAAATTACACTAGTATAAAATGAGAGATTAGTGACTACGTGACAAACATTTAGTCACCACAATTATTTCAAGTGAATTAATACTAAATTTGAAAAATTTTAACTCACCCAACTAAAAACAACTAACTTAAACGACTAATTTAGTCTAGGGATAAAGTATGCAACTAGATAATAAGTGACCCAACTAAGAAACTAACTTAAGTGACTAATTTAGTCTACGACTAAAACATATGATTAGATAATAAGTGAAAAAATTAAAAATGATTAACATAAATTACTACAATAGTCCAATCATAAAGTATGACCAACTAACAAGTACAACAAGTATATGAATTAGTCATTTATGCTAGTCATTTATAATTGCATCACTTCAAAAATGGAAAATTGCAATTTTGATACTGAAGTGTTACATTTAACTAAATTTTAACACTACATATGGATTCAAAGGACCCCCCCCTTTAAGGGGGCTCTAAATTTGTATGCAATGTTAAAATTTAGGTAGATGGATTCAACAACCCCCTTAAATGGGTCTATGAATCCATCTATAATTCTATAATTATAACAATTTTATACAATATATAATAGTTTTCTTGGAGGGAGGAACAAGAAGAAAGTTTCAAAGTACTATAGAAGGGTTTTAAGGGTTAATAAGAATTTGTTCCTCATATCTTAGAGAGATGACACACTATTTGTTGGGGGCGTTTTGTTGTGTTGTTACATACCATGGTTGATTATTGCACTAAATTCATAGAGACAATGATTTTATTAATTTGAATTCAAAGTATTTTGATATAAAATTGGTCAATTAATATAAATCCAGATTAATATTCTAAAGCCATATTACTTTATAAATAATTCTACAGATACATGCATTACAAAAATATGCACAAATTCTAATAGTTCATTAACATTCTTAGAATGTGCGCACATTATACTAGAAAACCATGCATACTAACAATTCTTGTGGATCTTTATGTAGAATAACATGCCATGGCTCACATATCCAAGTTGAAATATCAATATCCCTTAAAGAGTATCTCTGTGGTTTGTTTAGGATTACTTCATGTTTTAAGTACCTAGAGTGAAATGAGAACTACAATGTTTTACACAGTTTGAGGTGCCTAACCTATTTTTGGTTAGGACATGGGAGTTAAGTGAAACACATGTGATAGAAGTGGTTGGTGGTCATTCTTAACAAGTAACTTCACATTGAAGATGCTTGGTGAGCTTATTTCTTGAGTGGTATTTGAAACCTAAGTGCAATAGAAATTCTAGCCCCATTACAAATGGTATTAAATCCAAGTTTGAATGAAAAATCGTGGAATTTTTCTTCACTATCCTCACCTATTTCATTGGAGAAGCTGATGGGGATGCATTGATGAGGATGTTAACAATTTAAGTTGGGAAAAATGTAAATAACTTCCTCGAGGTGTGACTGGAAACGTTATCCTATATAACATGCTAAACAAACATGATAAGGGGTGCATGACTACTTTATATGTTTCATAACCCTCATAACTGAATCAAAATGATCCTTGCGACATTTAAGATGATTTATTAATTTGGTGTGGACTAGGAGGATGAAGGGTGTATAACCTAACAATTATGCATGATCAATGAAGTGTTGCAACAAAATTTACCAAAGGATATAGCAATCTTGCAATGTGCTTGATAGTGTCTTAGCCATGGAAAGGAAACATCATTGATGAGTGTATTGAAGGTAAGTGGAAGCATGTTGCCACTAGGTACATGACCTTTAGATAATTACAAGAAGTTAGTCAAGATGGAGAAAACATACTCTTACACTAGGTGGTTAGTTATTCAAGTGTGTTGTCTTGAGGGAGGCACTGAAAGGTTGTTTATGTGTGGGTGGTGATGACACGACATTGCTTATAATGAAGCAAGCACTACAATATTTCCTATAGTTTAAGGTGCCTAACTTGGGTTTGGTTAGGACATGTTGGCTAATCATAGTTCGAGTGATACAAGAGGTTGATGTTTATGTAAAACTAGTAATGTCACGTCATTTCCATAAAACAACTAGGATTATTGAGTGGTATTAAATTCTTAAGTGGATTGAAAATTTTACCCTCATGAAAAATGGTATCAACACCATGTTTAAATGTAATAATTACAAAATGTCTCTTCACCATCAGTGCCTTGTCCATTAGAGAAGCCAATGGATCCACATTTATGAAGATGTCAACAATTAAAGTGGGGGGAGAATGCAAGGGTCTTACTTGAGGAGCCATTGGCAATGGCACAATGGATGACATGTTGAGTAAACACGAATAAGATTCGACAATGAGTTTATATGTTTGGTATACATTGTGAGTGACTTAGATTGTTTCATGGGACAATTAAGATGGTGTACTAATTTGGTGTGGATTAGGAGATCCTCTTAACAAGGGTTGATCATTGCCAAAGTATTGTAACACAAGCTTAGGGGAAGATGATGTAAATTGGCAATGTGTTGAATAATGTGTTAGCAATGGAAAGTCAACATCATTGATGACTAAAATGTAAGTGAAATATTGTTTCCATTAGGTACATGATCATTCAAGACTACAATAGGTTGACCTTGATGGAGACAACACAATATTATATTGGGTGGTTAGTTTTTCAAGAGTGCTTGGCTTAGAGGAGGTGGTAAGAGTGTTGTCTATCGTTGGGTGGTGATGACGTAGCATTGCTTACCACTAAATTGGCATTTCAACATTTTTTGTAATTTAAGGTGCTTCACTTGGGTTCAATTAAAACATGTTGGTTAAGCATATATCGTTATGCCTAACTAGAAAAGTCTATCAATGCTATGCAATGACTAAATAATTATAATTTATAATTATTAAATAATGGCTAAATTTTATAGCTATATAGAAATTTTTAAAGATAAAATAAAAAGTATAACATTGTGACACCTCTCTCTTACTCTCTTCCTCTTCTTCTTCTTCTTCTGTTTTTTTAATAATCATAACTTACTTTTATATAAACCTAGATCCATATCAATTATATATCTACCAAGCACTTAGAGCGATCAAAGTTCTTTTAACTGTAAAAGGGATTTTCATCTCAAGATATTTGATCCCTTTGGGTGCTTGGTAGATCTAGAGTTAAGATGGATCTAGCGCAGTTTAATTATTATTTATGATTAATTATAAATTTAATTTATTTTTTATTGGGTCAAAATGTTTAACAAAACATTACAACATCTCTATTATGTTGTGATTTTATTTTTATTTATATTTCATTTTGTTTATTTTTACCTAGTCAAAATGTTTAAATAGACATTACATTTTTAACTAGCTATGTAAACATCTCTACCATAAAGGTTTGAAAGCCTCTAGCCAGAATTAAAAGTGTAGGAGCTAATTTTTCCCAATAAATTAAAAAGCTAATCAAATAATACTAAAAACTATCTTTTAATTAAAATTTCTGCCAATAAAATAAAACCTAAGAAATTAAAAAACTAATAAAATAATATTATGAATGATCTTTTCAATGAAATTAGATTTTCCTCTATTCCATTAAACAATTAAAACTGGAGGAGCTAAATTTCTCCCAATAAATTAAAACCTAAGAAATTAAAAAACTAATAAAATATCATTATGAATGAATCTAAGAAATTAAAAAACTAATAAAATAATATTATGAATGATTTTTCAATGAAAATTCCTTTCCCTCTCTTCCATGAACGGCTTAGTTATTGTGTTACACGTCTCAACACTATTGCTTGCGTAGAGTTTGGAGAGACCAAATTTCTTTTTAAGAAGCAAAAGTAAAAGAGTTGTAGCATGTGTTATTCCTGGCTATGGTTGTTTTGGAATAAGGAGTTGTCATGAAAAACCTACTTCTAGATCATTTCCCGCTACCTTTATAAATTTTATCTAGTTTTTTTCCAAGAAATATATACCTATTGGTACCACATTTTCTCCATTGAGCCAATCTTCCCCAAGGAGCCAACAAGTGTAAAGGATTTGGGGGAGAAGCAAACACAATTGGAAATGTTAGAGAGAACCAATAGTCAATGTCTCTTTCCTGGCATGAATACTGACGCCATGCAACCCCTGCAAATATTCCTAGAAAGAAGCCAGTAATTGTGAAAATAATGCAGAAATAGAATTAGTTGAACAGAATTAGTTGTGTTTAGTTGAACTGAATTAGTTATGAGTGGTTGGTTAGGAATTGGTTGAATGAATTTCCTATATAAGTGATGTAATTGAGCAAAGAGATTAAGGAAAATCGTGTGAGCTTTGTCTCACTTTGCTGAGGTTTCTACCTGTGCTTTATTGTATTTTTTATTCTTCTTTGGTATCAGAGCAAACTTCTGTCTGCGCCTCTCTCCTCTTCGCAGGCAGTGAATGAATCTGCCATTAGAGTGTGCGCAGATCGGTTTTGTTGGTTTATGACCAAGAAGCCCACGATCGCCGAGTCAATTTGATTGCAAGCTTCCGCCTTTTCGCTGTGCTAGGCATCATTTTGTCTGGTCACTTTTCATTTTGTTGTTTATCCACCGATTTTCGTAGAGCTAGTATACTGCCGTGGTCATATTTTTCCCAGTCGGTGTCAATAAAGCATATGATCTGTCTGAAAACGCTGTGTGTACAACTTCCATCAAGCCAAGCCGCAGTTGCCACACGTTTGGCATCGGTTGCACGGATTCTTTGGGAATTTCCGTCGTCTCTGTCTAAAGCCACAGAATCGCCTCTGCCCCGCTTAGCTGTTTCAAATGGATTTGCAACAAGCATATTAGAAAACAATTTTTTGGTTAAAACGATGGCAGCACTGTACTAACAGCCTGTGATCGCTGAGTGAATACAATTTGTTTTTTGTTCTGAGTGTGAAGCGTATTATTAGTTTTTAATTTGTGTGGCAGCGGATTATCAGTTTTTGTTTAAAACCGACGGCAATAGATTGCTAGTTTCAGTTATTTCGCTGACTTCCTTCTCAGAGCAGCGTCCCCACTTCGTTTTCTTGTTTGCTTCCGTGCCAATTTGAGGGTGACAATGGCGCGTTACAGAGTATGGCTGGGCATTTTCTAGTTTCTCTATTTGTGGTGCATTTTTAAGATCTTCGCTATCTTTCAGTTTTACTGGAGCAAGTTGGCAAGTTTTGTTTTAAGTTTTTTGAAATAGCCTGTGTAAGAAGGTTGCAATTTTTTGAATTTGGTCATTGGTGGAGAAATGGCTAATCCCCTTGCAGATTCATATTTAAATGAGTTTACAAAACTTGATGGAGAAAATTATGTCAATTGGAAATTTAAGATTACAACAGTACTGGAGGCATACAATCTCTGGACGATTGTCAAAGGTGACGAGACCAAGCCTCCACCCCCTAATGCCACTCAAGATTGGGAGAAGCGTGAAATGAAAGCAAGGGTGCTGCTACGCATGTCAGTGAAGGACAATATTATTCCTCACATTCGGGACTGTGAAACTTCGAAGGCGACATGGGACACTCTCAAAGGTTTGTATGAGACTACTAATGCAAACCGTATTTTATTTCTAAAAACAAAGCTGCTATCTATCAAAATGGATGCCAGTGAAAGCATTAGTAACTATGTTTCCCGAATTAAAGACTTTAGTGATAAGCTTGGTGATATTGGTGAAAAGGTTTCTAGTACAGACTTGGTAACTGTTGCTTTAAAGGGGTTAGTCCCCGACTATAAAGTCTTTATTTCAGCCCTCTCAGCTAGACCGACACCTCCTACATTTGACGAATTGGCTGGAATTCTTCTTCAAGAAGAAGAGCGCATGAAAAATTTTGACCTGGAGTCAAATGGTTTTGATTTGGCTTTGACTGCACGAGGCAAAAGACCATTCCGAGGGAGACCATGGGACAGAAACAGAGGTCGTTTTCAAGCAAAGCAAAAAGGTATGGCACCTCCTTATTCTTATGTTAAAAGGAACATTGAATGTCATTATTGTGGAAAACCTGGACATCTGGCTAAAGATTGCTATAGGAGAAAGAATAATGAATCAAATCAAAGACATAACAGACATAATGGAAATTACATAAACAGAGACACCTCAGTGAATGATGGATTTAAAAATCTTAAGTTATTTCTTTCTGATGCTGCCTTGTCTGCTGAAACTGATGATGAGAATGCTTGGTTCATAGATTCTGGTGCATCGGCACACATGACTTGTAATAAAGAATGGTATGATAAATATTATGAGAAATCTGATGGTACACACATTTACCTAGGAGATGACAGGTCACTTAAAGTTCAAGGCTATGGCATAATAAATGTGTACTTACCTAATGGACAAATGCGACAAATTCATAATGTGATGTATGTCCCTGCTCTCAAAAAGAATTTACTATCTGTTTCCACTATCACTGATAATCATTTAAAAGTAGAATTTGGTAAATTGGGGTGTATAGTGAAAGATGTTCAGGACCACTACAGGGTTGTTTCAACAGGTACCAGGGTTGGAGGATTATACAGATTGGATGTGACAGTGAAGCGCCATGTTGCATTGACATCCCAAGAGACATCGACAGCAGAATTATGGCATCATAGGTATGGGCACCTAAATTACAATGATTTATCGTTGTTACAAAGGAAATCAATGGTTGAAGGTCTTCCTGTTATGAAGTGTGAACATTTACCATGTGAAGCTTGTGCACTTGGTAAGCAGCATAGAGAAGAGTTTCCTGTTCATACTGAGAAACGAAAGTATGATATACTTGAATTAATTCACACTGATGTATGTGGACCTATGCAAACTAGGTCTCTTGGTGGTGCTTCATACTTTGTTATTTTTATTGATGATAGATCTAGATATACCTGGGTCTATTTCATTAGAAGGAAAAGTGACATATTTGAGTATTTTAAAGAGTTTCGAAATATGGTTGAAAAACAAACAGGAAAGTGCATTAAAATACTCAGATCTGATCAAGGGGGTGAATATAAATCAAAAGCATTTAATACCTATTGTAAGTCTAATGGAATTCAACAACAGTTCACAGTGCCACATACCCCTCAGCAAACTGGTGTTGCTGAGTGGTGGAATAGAACCTTGGTGGAATCTGCTCGTAGTATGCTGCAAGGTAAGAACATTTCTAATGGTTTTTGGGCAGAAGCCATTAACACTGTTGTTTATCTGAAGAATCGATGTCCCACTAAGCAATTAGTTTTTCAAACTCCTTTTGAGGTTCTTCATGGTTATAAACCTGATGTGAGTCATTTCAAAGTCTTTGGATGTACTGCTTTTGCTCATATTCCTAA
>APFE030636306.1:29309-42379 GCA_000404065.3 Pinus taeda
TAATCAGAGTGCTATCAAATTAGCACATAATCCAGTTTACCATGCTAGAACAAAACATGTTGAGTTACAGTACCACTTTGTACGTGAGAAAATTGAGTCAAATGAAATTGGATTGATATTTTGTAACACCAAGGATAATGTGGCTGATATATTTACTAAGCCCCTTGGTAAAATCAAATTTGAAGTTTTTAGAAGTCATTTAGGTGTTGTAGAAAATCCATTTCTCCATTAAGGGAGGATGTGAAAATAATGCAGAAATAGAATTAGTTGAACAGAATTAGTTGTGTTTAGTTGAACTGAATTAGTTATGAGTGGTTGGTTAGGAATTGGTTGAATGAATTTCCTATATAAGTGATGTAATTGAGCAAAGAGATTAAGGAAAATCGTGTGAGCTTTGTCTCACTTTGCTGAGGTTTCTACCTGTGCTTTATTGTATTTTTTATTCTTCTTGTAATCATAGCAATTGCTCTTAGATTCATCTGTTTGTCCCTACACTTGGTGTTTCTCTTAAAAAAAATGTACATGCATCATCGAGGTTTGAAGACATTTCAAATGCTTCAAAGCAGTGTAGACAATAATTATTTATTTATGATTGTGTTTTTCTGTAGTGCTTTGAGGACGACGGACAAAAAACTCAAACAGACCCTACACCCCTCAAGGTCCCATTGGTATATGTTCTACGAGCTGGACTCAAAATACTGGTACTGCAGGGACACAGAATTCTCCCATGTCGTGTTCTATAGGGTATTCATCTAGTCTGTATGTAATAAATGAAAGCCTGGTATGAATTCATAGATGAAAATCTTGGCACCCAATTGTAGTGGGAGAGCATTGCTCAAGACAACCAGGATTATGGCCCACGCCTTGGCCTCACATTTTTCCAAAGTGAGTAATACTTTGAAGCTACCAAATTATAACGAGTGTTCAGAGACCGCTAAATTACAAAAGACCCTAATTTCACTATTGTTGTCTCATAATACCCCAAATTCAAATGACGATTATGAAGAAACATAGTCTACCCCTCCCAGAAAACAATATGAAAATATGTCATTTTGTTGCAGAGAGATTCTTAGGGAAAAAAGAGGAGACCGGTCATTATATTTATGCAGGACCGTCGCTTTGGAAAACTGATGAAAGTTTATGGAAAGAGGTTGGGTGCAGAGGCCATCCTTAACCTTATAGGGAAGTTGGGAAAAGAAAATGGTGTGAAGGAATACACTTCCATGATAGAGCTATGTGTTAAGAGGGTTGAAAAGAACCCAAATGAGGAGGAAGAATCCAAGAATTTATGGCCTTTGGCCTTCTGGATAAGATGAGGGAACGTGGATTGTTTCCAGATAGACTCAGCTACAAGCCCCTTATTTCCTATGTTGAAAATAAGGGCATGAGTGAAGAGTTTCAGTGTTTTGTTTAGCAGATGAGGGAGGACAATGCGGATTTGTTCGAGTAGGAGCTTAGTTAGTATGAGATGGTGTTGTGGATTAAGGAAGGAAACATGGATGAGGTATTGATTCTTTGCAATCTAGTTTTATGCCACAAAAACGAAATGAGATCTAATTTGGGTACATTGGCTATTGGTTTCCTATTCCCTTTGTCTGAAAATAATTGGACCAACGAGATTTTGGGACTCTTAGAAAAGGTACAAATCACAGAAATTTCATCTCTAGTGTGTTTGAAAAACATTTATAAATTCTTTGGAAGGAGCACAATGTAGGAGGCAACCGAAGACTGTATTCCGGCATTTAAAACTGAAGGTGCAATAATTTGAAAATGGAAGAAAATATTTTTTTAGAAGGAAGAGGAGAGGCATCTCGAAGAAGAGCCCCCACCTGTTTATCAATGAGTGTATTGCTTTCAAAGCTCCACGAGGAGGTCTTATCCGTGTTAAATCCATTTGTATTGCCCACCTATTTATCAATGAGTGTATTGCTTTCAGAGCTCCACGAGGAGGTCTTATCCGTGTTAAATGCATTTGTATTTGTAAGATCAAATTGATGTCGATTATCTATAACTTTCAAATGCCTAAGTGAATACGCTAGCTTTCCCAATATTTGCACATTAATAACAAGTTTTCCCTGGTACGGACTCTCTGAAAGCCAGTAATTTGAGAAAATGTTGAATTTAGATAGACAAGTAAAAACCTTATTTTAATAGAATGGAAAGGGTTTCAAGTATTTTAAATATATTCTTTTTCATATAGGGATTTGTTTTTTTTGTTAGTAAACAAATTAAATTCTTCAAAATCACAACATGTGTATCATTGTTAAAAAATTCAAGGTAGGGTATGATCGTGCCTGTGAAATCTTAAACATGGGTGAGTCGAGGGAGTAGGAAGTGAATAAAAGTTTCGATGGGATGTTTACAAGATAGGAAGTGAGTACAAGCTTCAATGGGCTTCATATATTCAAAAAATGTTAATTAGAAGGAAAATGACAAAGATGAGTATGATGTCACTCACAATGAAGATAATTCTGTGAAGGGTGAAGCTAAAGAAGGTATTGGAGTTGATAGGGTAGGATCCTTAGACTTTGATGCAATATTTCCCCATCTCTCCAAGTTGTTGGTCGATTTTCTACCTTCAAGTGGATCAAGAGTTGCACAAGTTTCAACCTTTACTTTGGAAATTCATACCTTTCACAGAGGGGATATCCTGAATCGCTTGATAAAGAAAACCAGGATATTTTTTTCGTTAATATGAAGTTTGTGAATAACCTAACTGATCATTTTTTTTGGGTTTTTGATGGGCACAAAGATTTTGGAGCTCAATGCTTGCAATTTGTAAAGAAATATTTATGCAAAAATGTCTAAGGGACCCATATTTCAGTATGGATGTTGTGAATGGATACCATTCATCTTTTGAAGCCACCAATGCCAAGCAACAACACCACACCACAGATGAATCCATGAATGGCATGACTAAATTTGTTGTGCTAATGAGAGGTGATACCTTGTATGTTGCCAATTCCATAGATTCTAGGGCTGTTATCACAAACAGAAGCGGAAATGACCTTGTCGTAGTGGATCTCTCTAGTGACCAAACACCTTACCAAGGAGATGAGTGTGCTCATGTGAGAAGAGGTAGAGCGAGGGTGTTGACTTTGGACCAGCTTGAAGGGTTGAAAAACAAGAATGTACAGTGTTGGGGAGTTGAAGAAGATGATGATGGAGATCCTCAATGCTTTTGGGTTCAAAATGGGATGTATCCTAGAACTGCCTTTACTAGGAGTGTTGGAGATACTATTGCTGAAAATATAGGGGTTACTTCAATTCTTGAGATCCTTGTGATGCAACGTACACCTATGGATCCATTCTTTGTTATTGCAAGTGATGGAGTCTTTGATTTTCTCTCTAGTCAAGCAGTGGTTGATATGGTTAGTAATTTGATCCTATAATTTGTTCTGTATTTTTGAAGGTTTATGCTATGTATCTAGTTAATCTGATTTCGTATTTTAATACTTGATGTAATTTTTTATTTTTATGCAAACTTTATTTTTCTTTCAAAGGCATTTCTCTTCTCTGTGTCGTGTTACTGCAAATTTAACAAGGGTATCAATGGACATGTACAATAATGTCTTTGAAGGTCCATAGGCAATAATATTTTTCTTGCAATTAGAGTAAAATTATTATGTCATTAATGTCAACTCTGATAATTTTTTCTCCTTCGACATTCATGATATGTTTTGAACACATTTTACAAATGTAAAACTTATCTAAGTGAGTGGATTGTGGGCACATGAGCTCTTGAGAAACTATGATGTTCGGTCCTTCTAAAGTGGACTGGTTGTCTCACGCTAGAACATGATCTAAAGAAAAGTTATTAGTGGTCATTTTACTTCATGATATGGTCAAATATAATGAGTTTGTAAGAGACGCACCAGCTTCTAATCCATCAAAATTGCTAGCTACAAGACTTACAACAGAAAGATATGCATAAGCTTGTAATTGTTGGGTGTGGAGCGTGATTATCTTCTTTATTCAAAGTTATCATCGCATTGGACCCTAGTTCATAATGTGGTGGAAACTTTGCCCATAATATTTGCACTGCAAGGGGGGTCTAGGGGGGTGGCAACGATCTTTAGGAGCCCCCCCTGGCGGGGGATCGGGGGCAACACACCCGAAGCTAAAAATAGATGTAAAATTGCCTTGTAAAATGTTGTAATTTCGTAGTCAATCTCGGCCATTCATTAAGAGGAGATGTGATGGTAGAAGTTATGTTTAATTTAGTGTTTTTTGCCCTAGAAGGCAACCCCTCACTATATATGAGGGAATTGTATTGTGTCTATGTAGATTTGTATTCTGAATGAGAAAGAGAGAGGAGATTTTGTGAAAGCAAAGAGGGAATTATAGTGGATCTGCTGGAGGTTTTATCTCTTCAGTTTACTAGATAATATAAAAGGAAGGACTGGCTATTTCCCATGGATGTAGTCCAAATTAAGTGAACCACATATATGTGTGTCTCTCTTGTTTTATGTGTTTTCTGTGTTTATATTTATGCAATATATTTTATGTGTTCCATTTCTCTATAATAATTTTCCAAAAGTAATTCACGAGAAGCCAATCCTTGGAAAGGATATGACTTCACAGTTTACAAGAGAAATATTTCATTCTTTTCAGTTGGATGAGGATCTCTAGAATTTTGAAAAATAACATAGCTGTTATCACCAAAAGATTGATCATCTAGCCTAATTTACTAGATGGATTGAAGTACACCATCTAAAGCCAATTTTACCATAGTAAAATTGCTTTCACTATGAGAAATTACTTAATAAACCACCTTTTTTAAGTAATTTATAGTTAAACTCACGAAGAATAATTAAATAAATCAGTATTTATTTGACTTTCTTTTAGGAATAATTAATTAAACCATTGTTCAATTATTATTCCTTGTCATATTTGACTCAATCATGAAATATAAAGAGATAAACCATTACTTATCTTATTTTTCTCTAAGAATAATTAATTATTATTCTTTGTCAAATTTGACTAAAACCCTTAGGAATAATTAAGTAAATCCTTATTTATTTATTATTCCTTAACTAATTCCTTGAGATGATAAATAAATCATTTATTTATTTATTATTTCTAAATAAAAGTTTAAATACTTTTTCCCTCCTAAACAAATATATTAAAATATTTCAGGTGGTTATTCCGAGAATGAGATCAATAATATTTTATTATTGTTCATTATTCGAGGATAACTCAATATTTTGTTATAAATAGAAGGGTTTTCCATTCATTATTCACTTTTGATTATTCTCATTGTTGCACTCAATGTTGTAACTCTGATTATTTTCATTATCACACATCATATTTTGCTCGGTTTACACATTATATTGGAGAGAAACTATACACAAGCTGAAGATATTTGAGGATAGCCAAGAAGCCATCCATACAGGGGGACTCGTAACATTTATTGGTTCCCTTGACAGGTGTTATAATAAAACTATTCTTTTTATATATGGTTTGCATTGGATGATTGGAGCTATTACTCGTTCTTTTTGTTGTTTAACTATGATTTTAGCATAGATCCAAACTTTGGCAGCTTTTGTTTCTATCAGTTGCTACAAATCTACAATGTTTAGCGGCCATTTCTATCATTGATATTGTTTTTCATCTGTAAACTTAAGTGGGTTTTTTTCATACATCTTTGAGAAGAAAATACTACAACAAAATTGGCGACTCCATTGGGTTTTATACTTCACATCCAGAAACCTGCGTGACCTTCAGTTTTCGGCTTAGGGTTTCTTTTTTCTCAATTCTCTTAATTTTTCCTAGTTATTTAACCCTAGATCTATTAAATTTTTGACTTCCGCAAGCTTTCTGGTTGTTTCTGCAGGTCAGAGGAACCAGCCGCAACAAAGGCGATAATTTTTTTCGAGATTTTCTGACCAGGATCCTCCGAGCAGAAATCACATTTTTTTGCCCGAAAAGTATGATCTAGAGGCCAAAGCACACTTATCAGCCCAAAAACTGTGATCCCTACTGTAAAACACGTTAGTATCTGTGATTTCTGGGTTTTAGGGTTTTTCTCAAATCTGCTTCTAGGTTTTACAGAGAGCTGTGTGTTGGGTTTTTTGACCTTTGTATCATATTGCTTAGGCCTTGATCTACTCTAATTTACTCTTTAAATTCATATTTAGTCCCCGTAGGGCTTCTAGTACGCTTCCACCTTTCTAGGAGGAGTTTAGCTAAGTAAGTAGTATGAGTTTCTGCAGTGCTTTCAACCACATTTTCCAGTTCTTTATCCTTCTGTTTCAGATCTGTAAAGATAGGTTTTCACCATCCATAATTCCACATTTAAACTTGTTTGGTCATTGGCCTTAGGGTCCCATTGGTCACCCTAGGTGTTTCACCCATCTCCCTGTCTTTTTGCAATGATCTTCCTCTCTAGTTTTTTGTTGTTGCTGCACCACTTTCCAGCAACTTAGTGTCACTTGATCCCAGTCACATCAACATTTAGATATCATGACCGTTTTAGTGTATTTTCGATCGAAATAGCCACTAATCAGCTTATTGTTTGCAAACCCAGTATGGGTGGGGTTTCGTTAATTGTTTTTTTGTTCATTTTTTGTTATTAATTTCAGTTTACTTTCAACAAGATTATTTCTTTTTTACAAACATGATCTGGGCTTAATCAATAAACACACTTGCACACATAAGAACACCTTATGAGAAGGGTGCTTGGCTTACACCGCCAAGCCCAGACTTAACATAATAAATTTATCTCCCCTCATTGAGACAAAGGGATATTGTTGATCTCCCTTAACCATTTTCATGTCATGTGTGTCTTACCACCATTGCACCACCTAGGCATTTGTCACGGAGACTATTAGGTCTCCACCCCCAGTTTCCACTTGGGTGTATTACTCCTCCCCGATGGGTTCTAGTTCATAGAACTATGAGTCCCCATACCAACTCTTTTATTGGTTCACTTGATTCCTCACTTGATTCCTCATTTGATTCTGAGTCTCCTTCACCGCATATCATCGCCATGTTTGAACCCATAGCTGGTGCAGGAACCAAACCTAGTGTTGGCTCCGGTTCTGTCCTGGTGGTCATATCAAGCGGAACAATATCAAGAACCGTTATGGCAGCCCCCATGCTCCCCTTTATGGCTGGGTTAAGCCTACTGGATTTTAACAAGTTGATAAATGACCCCATACACCATGATGCTGGTTGGCCTTCTATGTCGACTAAGCTTCCCTCAAACATCCCAAAGTTTTAGGGTAATGCTGGAGAGGACCCTACCAACCATGTCTGATCCTTCCAAATGTGGTGTTCATGCAGCTCCATAACTGATGACTCCATTCGTCTTTGGCTATTCCAACGCACGCTCACTGGAGATGTTGCAAAATGGTATGTAGACCAGCCCTCCGCATCTCATTCTTCTTTTGTGACAGTTGCTAAAGCGTTCCTCTCATATTTCTAGTTACCTCTCCGATACAACACCGGTACAGAGCTATTGACTTCATTCCATCAATCCTCTGCCACTCGCCTATCTGACCATGTTCAACAATGGAACAGAAGGAGGAGCACATGTTGTGCCCCACCCTTCGAAGACTGTGTCTACCTAGATTGGTTTCTTAGGATCCTTTTATCTACCATTGGAAAATATGTCACGTCCCATTTTCCTCAGAGCAAGGAAGAAGCTCTCCAAACTACTATAAGATATGATCTAATTTATGCACAATCTGGTTATGTCTATACCATCATTCTAGACCTCCCTCATCCTAGAAGTGCCAATGTGCTAGGGGCATCTCATGCTGTTGATAGTATCATTGGACCCATTTCACACCCTTCACCATATACTCAATAAAGTTATGGCTATCCACAGCATGACACTAGTTCCTCCAACACTTATGCCCCTCCTACTAGAAACATGTTTTCAGGGCCCCAACCTGTCTACCAAGCCACTGCTCCTCATTACACACAGTCGAGTGCTCCAGCCCCTCAAGCATTAGTACCGTAGCCTCCCATGCATCCTTAGCCCCAGTAGCCACCGCCCACTTAGGGTCAAGTGTTTTCACAGCAGAGTTCAAGCAATCCCCAAAATTCAAAGAAAAATAATAAGGGGAAGGGTAACAAGGGTAACCAAGGTAATCAAGGGAATCAACCTAGTGAACCCTAGGGGAACCAGTCTAACACCAACAACTAGTAATAGGGTAGCCAACCCGAGAATAACAAGTTTATTTGTATGAGCAAACCTTGTGCATGTTGTGGTGTACATCACCATTATACACATGAGTGTCCTCTCTTACCCCAGATGTGCCAAATGTGGGAAGCTCAAGCAACTTCTAGAGGTCAACAATCACCTTGGAATCATGAGCCATCTCCATTGACAATGCTTACAAATCCTTTCCCTCAGCGAGGATTTGTTGTTGCTCAACCTCAACCAAGTCAAGCAGCCCATCCCCCTCAACATTTTGGTCCTA
The DNA here is from genome assembly GCA_000404065.3 of Pinus taeda. NCBI lineage: Eukaryota > Viridiplantae > Streptophyta > Pinopsida > Pinales > Pinaceae > Pinus > Pinus taeda. The sequence goes on from APFE030636306.1 coordinate 37,742, forward strand.
GTGACTACCAGATCCTCATGATGGATTATGATGAGGTCAATACCTCTGATCAACAGCTAGCTCCTTAGCACCCTATTGTTACCATCTCAGTTGAGCCACCTAGATCCACCCACCTAGGACCTCCACCATTAGTGGGTGCCTCTCCTTTATATCCACCGAAACTGTTCCTCCAGGTCTTAACCATCCAGGAGATATTTTGTCGGGACATTACCCTACAGGCTAGATACCTTTCTTATTTTTCCCTCCAGGAGTATGTTCTGCCCCTGTCATCGCTTTGCTGGTCCTCTGTAATATGACTTTGGGGATCCCAGTTTGGTTCATTAATCTCCCAGCAAAAACTCTTCTTCATCATCTCAGACCATATCATTCTTTGACCCCAATTCATCCGGTCCCTACGACCCCTGTGGCGCTCCAATTCCATCACAAACTCAATAGGGACCCACTCCTGTTGCAAAAGAATCTAGACAAGGGGGAAAATCCAAGAGGAAAGAATCGAAAGACAAGGCTCCCCAAGCACCTCCATTCCCCAAGGCCCAAAATTCATCACCTCTGTGCGCTTTGTGTAAGGTTGCTGGGAATGCCACCCATAATTGTCCTGAGCTTCCTCGTCTCAAACCTCTGGTTCATGAAGTGTTCCCTGAGTCAAATATTCCTGAGCCAAATTACCCTACCGTGACCAGCCAAGAAACTCAAAACGCTGTGCACAGATCACCCTTGTGCCTTGTGTTATCATCATGGTCACTATTTCCATTGTCACCCTCATCTCAATGAATTTTGCGACTACCTTGAAGAGCTTCATGAATACAAGACCACTCTTAGTGGGTCACCTACTCCTTTACCCATGGATTTTGGTACCATTAAACCATAACAGAGGGACTCTGGTCGCACTATTATGATCCCTCCCCTCGATGTCGAGATGATGGACACCACAAGCCATATTCTTTACATATCATTATCATTGAGTTCCCTGTAGGAAAACCTTTCTGAGGTTTCTATGCATGCTCCTATCGAACCTCTTTCAACAGAATCCCAGGTCTCAACATCTGTTGATCCTCCATCTACCAGCTCGTTGTCTACCATTCAAGATGATCCATATGTGAACCTTCTTTCTCAGGTTGATGCACTAGGTACCGTCGCCGCATCATGTAGTCAATATTCCTCCCATCTTCCCATATTCCAGTCTGATGAGGACATCATGGAAGCTTTGTATACCCCTGATTACCCTTGCACTTAGGCAAGGGGGCATCTTTTTGGAGGATTCTAAAGGCCATTTCCTTTTTAATTCTACCAATGCACTCTACCTCAAGAAATTTTTCTCATATCACATCCCTTTGATTTGTGTGTCTTTATTTCTACCATGAAGTTAGGTATATTACGTCATCTCGTCGATTGTCTTTTGCACCTTTTAGATGGATCCATAATCCACACCATATATCAGTCATGTCGATGGTGAGAGTCACTTCTCCCGGAATTTAGCCTCCACAGCCTGGGCCATTTCCCCCTCTTGCATACGTTAGTCCTTTTGAACAATGTGTGCATTGGATCTACCACCAATAATGAGGTGAAATATGATGCAGCAATAGGATTTTTAGTAAATGCCCTTGTTGATTACATCCTTCATCTCCATGTTCATTTAGATTCCTTGCTACTTGTCATGCAATTGAATGGTGTGTATCATGTGCATAACCGAGTCCTATTTAGAAAATATCTATGAGTTAAGTTTTTGGTACATGAATTTGAAACCATTACATTCAGTCACGTTCCTAAAGCCCAAAATAAATATGTAGATGCCATTGCAAACAAAATTCTAGATTGGCATTTATCACATGTATACCATAGAAGATAACCATAAAGAAAACAAATGGAAAACCATCATCATCATATCAAAATGCATAATCATATTATGCATCATACAAGTGTTTGGAGCCCTTAGATCTAAATATGTATGGTACGCCCATAGCATACGGGGGGAGGGGGGAACATAGGTACCAATATCTCATTATCATCCTTTGGAGGATCTCATGCCAAGTTGGGCCGAGATGCTTGAACCCCTTTTTTGAGCACTCAAAACACAATGGTCCTCCACAAACTCCTCCTGCTAGGGGGCATCATTCCCACCTTTGCATACGAGATCAGTCCCCTCCATCACACATGTTTGCAGGAAGTATCCAATGCTTGGGGGCATGATGGTTTTCCCATCGCCATCTTCTCAATTGATGAACATAGTCTTCGCCTAGATCCCACTGGATCTAGGTACGGTCGATTATCGTCCCATTCCTTGGATAGTTTGTCCTACCGACCTCTTCGATGATCCATATGCACATCGCATATCGTAGACGTTTGATACCATATCTTGATATTTTCTACTCTATGTCCACGTAGTCCCCATGTTTGACTTAATCAATGAGAATGATTCTATACCTCCTCTAGTAGTTCTTTCTCATTTTCCTCTTCCCTTAATTCTTCACAAGGAACCATCATTCCAAGAAGCATTAAGGCCATCTTTAGACAAGTAAGGGAACTTTCCTAAAAGTTGTGGATCCTAATTCTGATGGTTGGTTTGTCTGTTATGATCTCCACAAGATTTAGGGCTTTCTCATCCTCTCAAATTGGATGGAAAACACCCTTTTATAGGAAAACCCATAGTTTTTTTGTTGCACATTGTGACCTGACCGTATCTCGATTTGAAGAACCATCAACAACATTGGAAAACTCACACTGACTACTCTAATGGCCTTTTTCTGTTTTTGATGATTTGACACTTCACTAGGAAGTCATTTTTCCAAGAAGGGTCACTTCATCGCCTCTCAAAATCAAATTTAGTAATAAATCAAAAAATTTACTTTGAGGCTATCCTCCTCTGAATACTTGTCATACCATGTGTTGATTTTCCTCATTAGTAACCATCATTTACTCATGTCTTCATGGTCCCCATCGGGCCTATTCTATGTGGCATTGTCAACAAGTCACCCTTGTTTAGAGCATCAGCAATGAGTCACCCTTTCATCCATGGAGTCTGTCTCATGTCCCACTATATCATGTCATAGTATTCCATCCTTCTTTTCATACCATTCATCGTGTGTTTCCCATTTTGGACTCCAGTGATACTATCCCTATCCCCTCCAGAGTTGGGTCAATCGTTGTAAGGTCAACCATGCGCTTTATGCCTTGACAAGGGAAGTAATTTATTTGTCCCTTAGTACCATGTTACTCGCTATCCTTATTGTCAGTCCATCATCCACATTACTATTTTCCCTCGTGCCTTAGTTGAGGATCCTCATTGCCTCGCCTATGACAGGCCTTATTCCCTCAACATCAATTCATTTATTCCAGAAGAACAACCTAGAGGGTGGTGTATCTTCGTTCCAGATCCAATTCTTGTTCGGTGCCTTGGATCAAGTAGAGGGACTCATTATTTACCTTTAACTTGGTCATTTCATGTTCATGATTCATAGACTTAATGGTCCAGTGATGCAGCAGATTGTACCAGTGATTCTCGGGTGTGTGTGAGATGTTTCAGACGTCATGCGGGTGTGGTCCTTCAGGTAGGCCCCCACATGCCTGGATGAATTCCCATTATGCTACAACATCATATGCAGTTCCAAAGATTTGATGGGTTTGGTAACTACTGATCGCAGTGTTCATAGCGTGCACCTCTCCTCTAGATGATCCATTCAGTTTTGTAGAGCCCTTCCTTGTTCAGCAGGGCTTCTTCGGTTGTTCTACCCTCCCTCCCACCCATTTTTTGAGGGAAGAGCCTTTGTATCTCATGTACTCAGATATTATTGTATTCAGTTCTAACGCATGTTCTTCAAGGTGCATTATGTATATGGGATACATTGTATTATTTTCTAGCTCTTTTATGCCAACATGTCATGTACCGTTCAACATGTAATTCATTTCTCAGTTTTACATTTCTAGGTGAACCATTATTTTTGTACAAAGTTATATCAATGGGTATGGGTATGCCTCCCCCGCCTTATTGAGTTCCAGTACCACAACATAAAAGGATACTTGCATTAGTATCACCCCCTCTGAAACTATCCTCTTTGAATTCAACTTTATTGGTCTCTCTCTCTCTCTCCCTTATGTTGTCTAGTGATTGTGACTTTACAATGTACTTCAGTCATACGTTTTTCTCCTAACACTCGTATGTCGGGGGCAATCTCTTATCACTAAAAAATTGATCATCCAGTGTAATTTACTAGATGGATCGAAGTACACAATGTAAAGCCAATTTTACCATAGTAAAATTCCTTTCACTGTGAGAAATTACTTAATAAAGCAACTTTGTTAAGTAATTTATAGTTAAACCCATGAAGAATAATTAAATAAATCACTATTTATTTGATTTTTTCTTCTAGGAATAATTAATTAAACATTGTTGAATTATTATTCCTTGTCATATTTGACCCAATCATAAAAAATAAAAAGATAAATCATTAACTATATTATTTTTCTCTAAAAATAATTAATTAATCATTAATTAATTATCATTCTTTGTCAAATTTGACTAAATCCCTTAGGAATAATTAAACAAATCCCTAATTATTTATTATTCCTTAACTAATTGCTTGAGATGATAAATAAATCATTTATTTATTTATTATTTCTAAATAAAAGTTTATATACTTTTTC
>APFE030636306.1:55507-85684 GCA_000404065.3 Pinus taeda
CACTTGAGCATGCCTTCCATTGTAATGAGAGTTGTGTTGCTTATTATTCTCACTACTGCATCCATGTAGTGATGATCTACATCTTCTTCCACAACTCCTTGATCTATCCTTGCAGGGATGTGCCCTCTTTCAATTGGGTGAACCGTTGCACAGGAGCTAAGGTGTGCGTAATTGCCTTTATCTTGTCATACTGCAGTTTCTTTTCCTAGATGGTGACTTCAATATTTTTCACTTGTGGGTCCTCCTATAGTGAAGCCCATAGTTCTAACATCTCTTCTAACAACTTTCTACAATCCTTAACTCTAGCATTGAGCTTTTCCCTATTTTTTCTGATGGCAGCCTCACGTTGCTCTCGCATCTCTGGTGGTGTGGTGGGTTGTAGCTTCAATTGAAGCTCAATAATTTTCATTTCTAGGTCGAAGCGAACTTTATCCACCTGTGCCTTTGATTCTCTAAATGCATCTATCAACTGCTACACTTTTTATTCACAAGTGGCCTTAGATTGAATTTGGAGCTTGGGAAGCTCGATGCATACTCTGGAAATGTCCTACTCCAGCTGCTCCCTTCTTGTAGCTGCCTCATCATGATCATGGATATCCTTGTGTGTTTCATCGCACTTCTTTTGACTCGTGATCTATGCATCCTTCATTACCATGAGAGTCGGTTTCTCTTGCACATTAAGCTCATCTACTACACCATAGTGTAGCTCATGCAATGTGTATGGGGGGGCACCGCGAGGTTAATACTGACGAGCATCTTATTAGGTTCCTCTCGTACCTTCTCCTTGTATTTGGGATTCAACTAATATGGGTTCTTCTTAACTAGCATTTCATCAGGGTTTAAATTGATCTTCATCATCCGCAAATTTCCTACTACCCCTTTCAGGTCAGATAACTTAGTTGGAAATAGATCCTAATAAGTCACCCTTTTATATACTCTTTTATATTACAATACCATGGTCCACAAACCATGGGAGGATCTCAAAAAAATACAAAAAGTAAGGGACTTTGACCTTCCTAAGCCCCTTGAATCTTAGTGACCTACACTACTTGTGCTCCGCTCCTCAAAATGCAAAGACTTACAATATTTTAATAAAAATTAACCCTGATACCTTGGCCCAATAGCCCCCCAAGACAAATATGTGAGTCATCCTCAAGTCACTCCACTGATACGTTCTATATCTTTTCTTTCAAGATGTTGAATGAAGACTTCACTGGGTGAAGTGCCTCCCTACATTGTACTGCTAACTATTGAACTTATTCGACCAATGTTTTTGTAGTTGTCCGTTCTGCTACTAAGTTGTTTGTTCGCTGCATTTGTTGCATACACTTGAGAATGCCTTCCACAGTAATGAGAGTTTTGTTGCTTATTATTCCCACTGCTGCATCCATGTAGTGATGATCTACATCTTCTTCCACAACTCCTCGATCTGTCCTTGCAGGGATGTGCCCTCTTTCAATTGGGTGAACCGTTGCACAGGAGCTAAGGTGTGCACAATTGCCTTTATCTTGTCATACTACAGTTTCTTTTCCTATATGGAGACTTAAATATTTTTCACTTGTGGGTCCTCCTGTAGTGAAGCCCATAGTTCTAACATATCTTCTAACAACTTTCTACAATCGTTAACTCTAGCGTCGAGCTTTTCCCTATTTGTTCTGATGGTAGCCTCACGTTGCTCTCGGATCTCTGGCGGTGTGGTGAGTTGTAGCTTCAATTGAAGCTCAGTAATTTGCATTTGTAGATTGAAGTGAAATTTATCCACCTGTGCCTTTGATTCTCTAAATGCATCTATCAGCTGCTACACTTTTTCTCCAAAAGTGGCCTTAGATTGAATTTGGAGCTTGGGGAGCTCGATGCATACTCTAGAAATGTCCTACTCCAGCTGCTCCCTTCTTGTAGCTGCTTCATCATGATCATGTATATCTTTGTGCGTTTCATCGCACTTCTTTTGAGTCGTGATCTATGCATCCTTGATTACCATGAGAGTTGGTTTCTCCTGGACATTAAGCTCATCTACTACACCCTAGTGTAGCTCATGCAATGTGTATGGGGTGGCACCGCGAGGTTAATACTCACGAGCATCTTATCTGTTTCCTCTCGTACCTTCTCCTTGTATTTGGGATTAAACTAATATGGGTTCTTCTTAACTAGCATTTCATCAGGGTTTAAATTGATCTTCATCATCCACAAATCTCCCACTACCCCTTTCAAGTCAGATAACTTAGTTGGAAATAGATCCTGATATTCATGTAGTAATTCAACTACCTTATCCACTGTATCTTCCTCCTAATAGTCACCAATGTTCGCAAATTTTGGTTTCACTTTTGAACCAATGTTTTCCTACTTTGTGTGCACCAGCTGCAAAATATCAAGTATCTGCACATACTTCGGTGAGGCTATATGCACGTGATAGGTTCGACCGGTGTTTAGAATATTGTTGCTTTAATTTCCTAAAGTGCTGCATCAATGCATTCGAATGCATTTTTGAAACTAAATGTCAACAAGAAACATTCTTTTATATCATCCCAATCAATAGTCCCGTTTTGCAACTTTGTCCCTAAATATCAATTCTTTGGGATAACATCTAGGGTATGAATAAAGATATGCACCCACTCAAGTTGAGGTATCTCACCCCATGCCTTAGTCCATCATGCCATATACTTGCACAGATAATCCTTCCCAGTTTATTTTTTAGCGAGTCATGTGTTCATGTATCCAAATCTTAAATGCATCATTTTACGATATTCCTTCTAGTTATAAAAACTATCCATGTGCAGACCACACCATCTTGTAGGCGTAGCTCTTAATGTTGGATCTAAGGCCTGGAACTTATGTTCCTATGTTACATCCCTTTTAAAATGGTCAAGAAATATATTGATATCACCCAAGCCATCACAATAGGGTAACTTACGTACCTTGGTAGATACACAACATAACAATTTTGTAAGTCGATTGCATCGCAACTAGAGACCTCATGCAACTGATTTTGCCATTTTTCTAACTCTTCATCGGAATTTGATTAGCAGGAATGTCCTTCTCCCCGTTCATCCTTCCATCTGCATTGGGATTGAGAAAATCTTCATTTTGCCTTGTTAACTTATAGATGTGCTCAATGTCATCATATTCATAATAGTCACAGTTCGATTCTGTGTATCGCACACCTTTAGCTGGATACAACTGGAAAATTATTTGAAGTTCATTCTTTTCAAATACCATGCTTCGCTTCTTTAAGTTAATGATTTCATTCATGTCAAAGGCCCAATAAATACCAAGCAATAATGGGTATGGATTACTATCATCAACGATCTCAATAACTTCGAAATCAGCGACTACTCTTGTGCCTTCAATATCTACAGTGACTGCATGGAAGCGCCCCATTGGAATTATCTTTTGCCGATTTTCCATGTGCAATTGAATTAGCAACCATTGTAATTTAGGCTTTCCCATACGTTCCCAATTTTTCTGTGGCAGTACGTTAGCATTGAAGCCCAAGTCTAGGATTACTTGATCCATTTCGAAATGACTAATCTGCACAATCAGCCACATCTCACTACTAGTTCTCTCCTTGCTTTGGTTCACCTTATTGACTACACCTTGTTATGATAATGGCTTATCCTTGCTAGTGCAATTATCTATCAGCTCTTACAGTCCTTCTACCACCTTATGATCCTGTAATAACTTTACGGGTTTGCAGAAACGATTTTAACACTATGGGATCTGAATCTAGTGTTGCAATAGTGTCTTCAGGTTTCTCCTTTTGTGAGACTATCGACATCTCGTTCTGAGATGTAGAATCACCTGGACCAATAAAACTCTTTCTTGCTTCCATGAACATTTCTTTGTCTCTATGTAAATCAAACCCAGTATTCTTCTCACCAGATTTTCGAAACCATGAATCCAATTCTAGTTGTTTTCCTTCAACCTTGTCTTCACCAGTGGCTACACTCCTTCATGTGACTATTTTTATACTAGGATTGTCTTCATGCGGTTTGAATCTCATCACCTAAATACCCTACATCAATCGCTGGTCCTTCTTCTCCTTCATCTTCACTATTAAAATCACACAATCTTCTACAACATGATCAAATTGATGACAGTACTGACACGAAGGGTGCATTGGATTCTGACAATCATGCGCAAGGTGTCCTGGTTCTCCCTAGTTGTAAAAAGTAACATGGCCTCGACCTCTTTGAGCTCATCCTCCTCACCCTCTTCATTGTCCTTAGAATCCTTTGTGAAATGTAGGAGAGTGTTGGTCATTCTGCGCGTGGTTTTCAACTCGAATTCTATACAACGGAGTTTTTTCCATCATTATTTCATAACTTCAATAATTCCTCTTATCATGACCAACTGATTTACAAAATTTACAAAAGAGTTCCTTTCGAGACTATATAAATGTTTGTAATAGGGAACAATTATATGTTGAATGTTGTCCTGATACTTGGCAGGTGCTACACCAGGTACTTGTGCTTGATTGAGAGGACGATTATGGATTTAGTAGGTTAAGGCCTACTGCAGCTATATAACCCCCAAATATAGGGCACTGATCCTTATGAAGACCTTCAACCTTGCATTTTGTGCACCAAACTTCAGAATGTATCTCTAACTTAACCTCCTTTCCCTTCCTCATATCTAGTAACTCCATATGTAGGCTTACTAGTTGCGCCTGAATCTACTAAGCTCCTACATGCGTTTCCTGGATCAGTGAGGCTTCTAGCTTCATCGTGATTTCCAATGCTTCAGCTTGAGACCCAATCTTCTATTGAGGTAATGACAATCTATTATTGCGGCTACAACCACTCTCCAAAAATTTTACCTTATCCTATTTTGGAGCCTTCGAACTAACCTTCCACAACACTTTCTCTTGCTTCGTCAAGTACTCAAGCTTTAGTGTTTTCCTCACATAAAGATAGCCTGTCGATCACAGTCAGTCCATTCCCCTCACAACTAGTTCACTTGGACTTGGTCCAGTTGCAGGCTAAGCAACTTCCCCTTGAAAGTTGTGCATTTTTGGAGGGTAACCAACCTTCCCTCTAGAAATTGTGCAATCCTCTCTGGCAGCTTGCTGAGCTCCAGGATTGTACAATATTGCTAGCCAACACTCCCAGTAGGATTTGTACAAATTTCCCCAGCAGGGCTGCTCAGCCCAAGATTTGTGCAAATATGGGCAGCAGTCAGTTGCTCTTCCTAGAAATTGTGCAATCCTCCTAGGAAGTCAGCCCACCTCCTAGCCAAGAATGTGCATTTTTCCCAAGCAGTTGAGTAGCTACATGCATGAATAGTCTAGTTGGCCAGTTCCACCTGGGACCGAGGAAACTTAACTTGCATGAATGCATGACTTGCTCTTCCAAAATATCAAGAGACAACATGGAAAGGGCATCCCATGATGTAAAGTTGTTTTAGAAGTTTCCCTCCAAGTGTCGCTTTTTCCTAGATTTGTGGCATGCATGTCATGAGACCAAACTTATTTATTCGATGCATCAAAGCTCATACATTCACATCGATCTTGGATCTTTGACGTCCCACAACACATCCAAGACTCTTCGATGCACCCAGCTTAGCTATTCACAAGTAAGTGGCATCAACTTGTCTTTTTCAGCATTTTTATCGCTTTTTGTGTATTCGCATGTGTGAGTGCTATTTGCTTGATTTCTTTGAATTCTTGTTGTCATTTGCATGTATACTAGCTTGTCCTAGATTTCTTTTAGTTTTCGTTTCTGTCTCACTGTTGGTGCATGCATGAAACTATTTTGAACAGACGTTCGTTGAACTTGCAAACTACCTCACCCATATGCATGTTGATTTGTTTGATGAATCTTTCATTCATGTTTTGCATGCATTGTCAATCACTTAGGTTATCACTTAGTGTCACCATGCATTCACTATCTTATTTGCTTTCAGTTTCCCGTTAGCGAGTCGAGCCAACCTTGGCCTGGACTCTGCCTTCACCAAGGCTGCATTATGTAATCTGGGGAAGGAAGACTCGCCTTCCTCTCCAGAAATATACATTCATGCCCAACACTCACTTTTAGAACTATTTTGCACATTTTTGGAGGATAGTGGCTATTTGGCCCAAGAAATTGTGCAAATTTGTCCCTGGGCCAATAGTCCATCCTAGCTGGAATTGCGCATTGTGGAATCCCACCAACTAGCTACCTGACTGGATTGCACATTTCATAGATCCAATAGCTAGTCCTACCTCCCAAATAGCCCAAACTACCTTTTGCGTAGTTCTGGAAACTAGCCACACAACCTCCTAGTAACACTTGTGCAATCTTGCTCATCATTTTCTAAGGTATGTGCTCTGTCCTTCCCCAAATTTTCTTATTTCCACTGACATATTTATTGCCATGCATTCTACTTGTTTCCATATTTTTTAGGTGTTCATCTAGCTCAATGGCTTTCAAGAGAACAAGATCATAGGACACTCATGGAGTTTCAGTTGGAGCAGCAGTCGAGCAGGTGTCCTCTAGTCTGCTGATTTATGAAGATACAAAGTTCTATCTAGACAAAGATATCAAACTGAAGTGGCGAGAGGTTAATGAAGAATTCACAGGAACTTTTGGGGAAGACCTCGAAGATTGCCAGGTGTACATGAACATTCACAAGTCTGGCTTGTACCATATTGCATGCAGATACCCCGCGTTCCCATGCGTGGACATGATTCACTAGATCATCTCTCACACATACCCCAAGGCGATGACCTTGAGCAGTGTCAGTGGGATGAAGCTTGCAACCTTTTGGGCACAAGATTATGATCAGATGTATTAGATGTCAGAGCACGCAACTGTCATGAGTCATCCATTCACCTTGCCCAATAGAAGAGGTAAATCCAGATACATTTTGAAGGATTGGGTAAAGGAGCCAACTCGTTTCAAGATGAAACCCAACTAGATCTAAAGGACAAAGATATTGAGGAAGGTGTACCAATACTTGGTCATGTTCGCATCTCGACTGAGTGGCCAAGAAACCACCAAAACATTTCCTTAGAATTGGGTGATCACATTGGACCAACTGGCTAGAGAAGGAAGACCATGCAACTGGTCCGACATACTAGCTCATTAACTAAAGGAACAAGTCATGAAGGCTTGACAATCACGTGAGGGAATGCATGCAGAGATTTACATGTTCACCTACATCCTAGATGCAGTCTGTGCCTGACATGAGTTCCTGAGCTTAGAGTAGGAATGGTCACAATGGAGACTGTTGTGAACATATATCTCAAGTTGTTGCCTGAATGCAGCCTCAGGGGAGTAATCATATGGTTGTCTGAACATTTTTTCACCATAGTGTATAGGTTGATATTCGAACAGGATCCACCCTTCATGTCAAAGGAAGCAATGGAGGAGTTGTTAGGCATTATAGATTGGAATGTCTAACCATCCAACACTTTCATTCGAATGTTCAGTGTGAAGAACCCTCTGCATGTTTGGCCAAAGTTTGCCTTGCACGTACTTGTCATGCAGGAAGGAGCGTATCACATCTCAGAAGGATTGGCAGCTAGACTGTAATGAAGGAAGAAGACACCTTGGACCACTCTTCCATTATGGATTGGATTATATGAGATCCGAGGTATCAAGGAAGTGGATCTTGAAGTATAACATATGAAAAAGTACCCGCTCAACCTCCGAAGCTTCAACCCATATGACCCACATTACATTATGAAGGATCACTGCATGAGAGTTCAGTTCAACTAGATCCATGGGGCATTCCATTGGGCTGAGGAAGGCTCATGGAGGTATTGCTACAATTCATCCAAACCCAATGAACAGGTCGGCCTTTTCATCGAGTGGTTAGCAAAGAAACATCACGGAGAGAACTAGTTGTAGCAGTAGTAGCAGTAGTAGTAGAGGCAATAGAGACAAGCATACCTGTTTGCAAAAAAGGGAAGAGGAAGATTGTTAACTGCATGGAGGAGGAGCAAAGTTGCTAGTTTCAAGTAGATCCACTTGTAGAACAAGTAGCTATGGCTATTTAGGCAAAGAGGCAGCAACGCGACAAACGAATCACTCGAAGGAAGAGGGATAAGAAGAGAATGGAAGAAGTAGAGAAGGAGTTGTATGAGATGAGGTAGTAACTTCACAAAGAACAAGAGCTGCGCTAACAGAAGAAGGAAGCATAGTGGGAGCAGATATAGTAGGGGGCACATCATGTATAGACAGATGAAGCAGTGCCCGTACAAGTAGTGAATTCATCTAAACAACTGACATCAGGTGAAAAGGGTGAACCATCATAGGGGTGAGACCTTACTCATGAGATAGAACAAGCGCTTGAACATTTGGATGCAGACATGGAGTAGCAGGATTTGGAACAAGACACCGACCTCATGCCTTACCATAAAGATGTCGACTCACCCGCTCCGTTGCATCCATATGATGAACAAGTCTCAAATGACCAAGGAGACATTGAGATCCTTGGTGGTCAGCTAGAAGTAGAGACACACAACATCTCCTTGGATGAATCTCATCATAGAGTTGTGCAGTCTCATAGAGTACCGACTCTAGAGGACCAAACATCTCTTGCGCAAGTTGAAGAACAAGTGATCGTGATTGATGTGCACAAGCATCTAGTTGCTTTAGCCGATGCAACTAGAGTGTATGCCAAAGCCACTAGCTCGAGTGTTCATTTCCTCATAGTTGAGAATGAGTGAATGGAGAAGGAACTATAGGTGGCAAAGCAAGGGGGAGACTTGGTGACAATGTCTTCCCTAGATGAACTGAAGAAAGCAATACTAGATGAAGTATTGTCCCTTGATACACTTATGTGAGCATTGTACTCCAACTTTGGTACTATGCAATAAGAAGTCATCAATCTCTAGGGATGGCAGCAGTGATGTGCGAGAAGAGCATGCATATTGCAAAACATACATGTTGTTTTCGATAACCTGCAAGCATGAACAATGAAGTACAAGGGAGACCCTCTTCACTTTCCAAAGATGATGAGGGCCAATGCAGTCGAGCTGCAAGCACATATCTAGATTCAGATCCAGAACTATGAATACCTACCACAACTCATCACTAGCATATAGGGTTGCCATGCACAAGTATTCAAGAGCATGGATGTTATAGTGCACACTCATGCGATCCCATCACTTGGGATTCTCACCCAGGTGAAGACAAAGAAGAAGGTCTAAGAGGAGCTTGAATCATACTTCAACGAGTTGATGTAGACCGCCACCAGCATAGACTTGCCTATCAGTGCAAACATCATGCGCATGTATGTTGCTGGTCTGAACACATTGAAGACAATGATGTGCATGCTCTTAGATGAGTTGGAAAGAGGAGCCCAAGCAGTGTACCCAGATGCTATGGAGGCAAGGTTCAGGTTTCAAACAGATGTCACGGAAGAACACATGGACACTATCAAGGACTACCAATCTTGGCATCAATATGTTACTATTGATCAGCATGATATGTCAAGCAATTGGACTGCTATAGTTGTCTAAGTAAGAATGATGTCTATTTTGGCCTGTTCAAGCCATTGTTCACATGGGTACATGTGCATTGTAATAGTAGATGTAATAGTCATAGAGTAGGTGAAGAGTCATGAGGGTAGTTGAACGATCACAAAGAGGAATGTCAAGGGTCACCCCACCCTTTTCTATAAATAGTCCCTCATAACTCATTGTATAGGCTTTTGGTCAGCCAAGCTTCTATTAATACTATCTTCAAGAAATCTTGGACAGTATTGTAACGTGCCTTGGCTTCTCCACTACACGGAGCTAGTACATCTCTTTGGAGGAGCAGGTGGATGTGGTTGTAACATTTCATTGATGGGGTTGGCAGGTTTACATGGAGGTATTGTATGATTGGAATCACACTTCTTTATATAGTAAGAGCTACCACATTTTCATGCATAAGTTGTTATTGTAGTTGGGCTGTTCTGATTTCCTTAATGATATATGTTGTTTAACTTACGTATTTGTGTGAAATGATTCGTATGTAATTATAAGAATCTTGAATCTTGTTGTAATTGTGGTTTTTCTCTAATCATAACTTTGGATTGTTGATTATTTTGATTTCCAGCCTATGATGCATCTTTGCTCGTGTTCTCCCTTCCCAGCTGAGTACGGATACAAGTTGTCAAGGGGAACACTCATCTCATCCCCTTTATGTTTGAACCTTTCATGAATCTTCCCTAACTCATTACAACGATTAGCCCTTGCTACTGATAGAGTTATCTTACTTGTCTCTATGCGACATCATAGTCAAGGCATTACCTTACGACCCACAGTTGGGACTCCTACACTAAATGGTCTGAGGTCTAATTGGGACTTCTTACTAGGGAGATACCCTTGACATGTTGGTAGGTCTAGCATCGTCAACATTTCTGGTGATAGAAGGAGGTCTTGATGACAAGCTATGTCCTCTCATCCAGTCTTGAACCTTTGCACATCTTTCATGTAGTCTTGCACTCTTCTTCCCCTGTGGTGTTTTTCAAGTCATGAAGATGTCTCCATCACGGGGAAGCTTTTCAATATCTTGTCCACTCACACATATGATGGTGAAGGTGACATTGTGCACTCATTTGAGCTCTTTTGTTATCTCATTGAAGACACATTCTATCATTTTGATCCAAGCCATCTTGACCGAAAACTGTTAAAGCAACAAAGGGCTCCTCATGAATCAGTTATTGATTTTTGGTAGTGCTTCCATGACTTGCAGTTTCAAGCTCCGAGGAGCGAGATGAAATTTGCTTACCTTTGGGACTAGTTCGAGTATTGCCTTAATAAATCTACCCATCCCAAGAGAAAGGTTTAAATCAAGCCTCGCTCAATATTCTTCATTGATGGAGTTACACAATCTGATGTGGATGCAGACACCGTCTCAACTCGTCATCCGCCTCCCTCTCATTAAACAACTCCACCACTGCCAAGTGATGTTGAAGAGCATACTCATACACTTGTTCATCCTTCACACTCTCCCAACATCACTTCACTCAATTTTTATGCAGATTTTGTTGTGAGTCCTTCGAGTTCTCATATGCATGCTTGTCTATGACCTTCGTTTTCGCACTCGAGTCTTCCTTCGAATGATGTTGTCTTGCGTTCATCCATTCCAGACTCTTCACTTGTTGTGAACGAGGAACAACCCATTGATGGAGTTGGTGTCACACAACCAACATGCACTATCATTCATGAAGAGTATGAGTGGGAGATTGAACATCAACACTCGGTGAAGGATGACTCCCTTCCATCTGAGCCCCCTACATTCTTTCCTAACCTCCTTGGTGAACTTGCCATCTAGGATTTTTCATGTGTGTCTTCATCCATGGATGCACCCATTGTTGATCACTCGCAAGACTCACTAGATGTTCGTCCATCATTCAACAATGGAGAGGATAAGTTACTCATTGAATATCCACTTGATCCTTCATCTCTATTTTCCGGAGATACAGAGGATGAGTTTGTTCACTTTCCATCTACCCCTCTATTTGATTTATCTGATCATGAGGATGTCGAAGAATTCATTGATTTTTTTGATCATGGTGGTCATGATTTGTTTACTTCCATTTTTTATGACTCTATCGCAGTTGATATTTTGAAGCCACTAGTTTATGAAGATCTATCTATTGTTGAAGTTGTAACACCGAAGACCGTTGGGGCACTTCAGCCTGAGCTGATGGTTATGTCAAGTCCTTGCTCTCTTAGGGTTAGTCTCACTCCCGATCATGAAATTGTTCAATCACCCAAGGCTCCTCATCACTCCTCTATATGCATTGAAGATCCATCTCACTCACAAATAACACTTCCTCCACTCGAACTGCATGATCCCATTTCTCATGCATTGGAGGAATCTAACATTGCAAGCACCCATTCATGACACAAGTTATGTTTATTTCTTTCATTTGCTTTTAGGTCAGAGTCAAGAGTGTGCTTATGATTCAAAGTTGCACCTAGTGTCACCTAGCACCATGGTAAGTCCACGGGCTGCCCGTCATGCACCTACACTCACTTATGCCCTGTGGGCAATTTGAAACAAGAAATGTCGTTGTCTTCATTGTTATATCTTTATTGTTTGTTGGTTCACACAACCGGGTTTCTCACGGACAAAGACTTCACCAACATGGGTCTACCAATGCACTAGTGGCTACATTGGAAGTATCACTTCATGTGATCAGGCCCATACACCGTTAGTGTAGGAGTAGGAGTAGTGTTTTCTTTCAATTGTTTGCCTGCATGCTTGTTTGCTTACATGCTTTGTTTTCTTATTTTTTTGCTTGCTTGTTTGCTTACTTGATTTTCTTTCACTTTCGCTTCTACTTTTTCTTTGCTTTGACATTTATTAGTTCTTTTGTTTCGTTCGCAGGTTAGTCTTGCATGAAACCATGTATGACTCTTGAAGCAAGATGGGTAAAGTATGAGAGGGCTTGTACAACTATAAATACTTGGTTATCTATCATCTTACATCTGTATGATGAGCTTGTTACTTTTAGTCCATGATACATTGAAGGAAAATACATACTGTTCAAAGTGAACCTTGGTGAAAACACAATGCTTGCACACTAACTAGTGTCACCTTCTCTAGTCGGTTGTTTTTGGGGTAACCCTTGCCCGCTTAGTGAAGTAGAGTAAGGTGAGGGGGAAAACCTTAACACACACGTTAGAGATATAATAAATTACTTCTCTCCTCGAACAACCTCTTCTACTATCAATAAGTTGTGATCCCTCTTCTACCTCTAAAATGAATAAGTTCTATGCACAGTGAAAATGAAAATGAAAAGTGAAAAAAATAAAAATGAAAAATGAATAGGGAGAAAGAAGAGAAAGGCTTCCTACGCAAGGAGGTGATGCAAGTAACTCCGTCAAGGTACTGACTAGGCTCGTTGGCAGTGGAACCATCCTTATGTTCCTATGTGACTCCACCGAGGTACCATCCAGGCCTACTAGTAGTGGAGCAACACCAGAGATGAACCTAAGACTCTCACGACTATACTGCCTGTGCACCTATACACCACTCAACCCCAATCAAAACAACTATGTTGCCTTGGCTTGGATATGTGTCGATCGAGCAAGAGTCTGGCAGATGCTAATTTTACAATCAAGCTAGTGTGAAGCCAAGATAATCTAAGAGCTGAACAATACTTTTGTAGGTGTTAGACTTGCTTTTCACGAACAAGGTCCATTTAGAGTGCTGGAGTTATACCAGTGTGTCGCTAAGGTTTGTCCCTACAAAAACCACCCTCCAAAATTTTTCCTTAGCCTATTTTGGAGCCTCCCAACCAACCTTTCATAGAACTTTGTCTTGCTTCGTCAAGTACTCAAGCTTTAGTGTTTTCCTCACATAAAGACAACCTGTTGATTATATTCAATCCATTCCCATCATAGGTTGTTCACCTGGATATGGTCCATCTGTAGGCTGAGCAACTTCCCCATGAAAATTGCACATTTTTGGAGGGTAACTAGCCTTCCCTCTAGAAATTATGCAATCCTCTCTGGCATCCTATTGAGCTCCAAGATTGCGCAATCCTGTCAGCCAACACTCCCAACAGGATTTGCGCAAATTTCCCTAGTAGGGCTTCTCAGCCTATGATTTGTGAAAATCTAGGATGCAATCAACTGCTTTACCTAGGAATTGCACAATCCTCTTGGGCAGTCAGCCCAGCTCTCAGCCAGGAATGTGCATTTTTCCCAAGTAGTTGAGAAGTTGCATGCATGAACAGTTTTCTTCACCAGTTCCATCTGGGACCGAGGAAACTTGACTTGCATGCATGCATGACTTTCTCTTCCTGGAATAGCAAGAGACAACATGCAAGGGGCATCCATGATTTAGGGGGTTATTTTTAGTAGTTGGGGGTTACATGCAAAGTTGTTTTAGAAGTTTCCCTCCAAGTGTCGCTTTTTCCTATATTTGTGGCATGCGCGTCATGAGACCAAACTTATTTATTCAATGCATCAGAGCTCATTCATTCACATCGATCTTGGATGTCTAACATCCCACAACACATGCAGGAGACTTCGACACATCTAGCTAAGATATTCACGGGTAAGTGGCCTGAACTTGTATTTTTCAACATTTCTGTCGCTTTTTGTGTATTGGCTTGTGTGAGTGTTGTTTGCTTGATTTCTTTGAACGCTTACTGTCCTTTACATGTATTTTATATTTTCCTAGCTATATTTTAGTTTTCATTGCTTTATCACTATTGTCACATGTAGGAAGCTGTTTTGCACGAATGTTTGTTGAATTGGCGAACTGCATCACCCACATGCATGTTGATCCATTTTTTGAATCTTTCAATCATGTTTTGCATGCATTGTCAATCACTTTGATGCATTGTGCAATATGGGGAAGGGAGACTCACCTTCCTCTCCAAAAATGTGCATTCTTGCCCAGCACTAGCCTTCAGGACTGTTTTGCACATTTCTAGAGGACAGTGGCTCCTTGGCTTCTTTTCCATTATTTTCCTTCAATTTCCTCCTCACATGCAACTCGTGACCTTTCACCTCCCTTTTCTCCTAATTTCCATTATTTTCATAAATAAATGTGCCAAAAATTCCATTTTGCCTTTCCAAAGCCTTAGCCATTTCCTTTTCCAATTTCCTTAGCCATTAATAACCAAATGAACACCCATACGATGATGTCTTGCCCAACATTCAACTTAAAATAAGTGTCCCATCAACTGTGGTTATTATTTTTTCTTTATTAACTTTTATTACATGGAATTTTCACTAGGGTTGTTACCGAACCATCCCCCATGTGGGAAAACCATACTTGGTGCTCAACAACACCTATAACCACAAGATCATTGTAGGAAAACATACTATCGAGGGAGCTTGATAACATAGTTCGTTGTAGTATTTACAATGATCAACCTGCTGAGAAGCAAACCAACATGAAAACATAACAATGGAACATCATAATGACATGACACCCATACCTCTTATTGGAGCTTTATAACATAGTGCATGGCAGTATTTACAGCCATATACATATGTACATATACCAAACATCACCAAAACATATACCAAACACAATACCAAAATTGCTTTGCCTCGACCAGCAAACAAGGAAGGATACATAACCCGCTTATGATCCACCATCTCCCATGTAGTTTCATTGGGCCCAAAGTGCTTCCACTACACCTTAACTTGTTCGATTTCTTGGTTCTGGAGCATGAGCACATTTTTCTGCAATATACAATGAGGCTCTAGCTGGAATTTTCCATCTAGTTTAATTTGCAATACAGACCATTCAATCACATGATCAACATCTTTAACATACTTCTTAATCAATGACACATGAAAAAAATCATGGAATTTCACTGTTGGAGGCAATGCAAGTCGATAGGCTACTTGTGAAATCCTCTCAATGACACTGAAGGGTCCACAAAACCATGGTGCCAACTTGGCCCATGATCCAATTCGTAAGGAGCTCATCTTTGGCTTGATACACAAGTACACCTGTTCCCCAACCTAGAACTCCTGAAACAACCTGTTACGATCTGTATAGCTCTTCTACCTATCCTCTGTTGCTTTCAAATTATTCTTGATTACCTGCATTTCCTATTCCATATCCGCCAACATGTCTGGTCCAATCAAGACCCTGTTAACTGGATCACTCTAACTTATGGGAGTCTTGCAACTATGCCTATACAATGCCTCAAACGGACTTGTCTTCAAAGATTCTTGATACACATTGTTGTAAGCGAACTCTACTGAAGGGAAACTATGTGCCCAAACTTGTAAACAAATCCTTCCAAAACTTGGAAGTGAACTTTGTATCCATGTCTGAAACAATATTCTTTGGAACACCATGCAATCTGACCACATCTATGATGAATACATGTGCTACATCGCTAGCTAAGAATGTAGACTTCACTGGAATAAAGTGTGCAACCTTTGCCAGCTTGTCCATAGTAACCATGATGGAAGCATGTTGTCTCACTATCCTCAGAAAGCCTGTGATAAAGTACATGGAAATGACCTCGCATTTCCATTGTAGAATCTCAATCGGCTGTAGAATTCCACATGGATGCTTACACTCTACCTTCACACACTGACAATTGAAGCACATAGCCAAAAAATTTACTACATCCTTCTTTAGATTCAACCAATAACAAAATCTCTTCACTGCGGTCAATGTATTATGATAGCCTGGATGACCTAAATATGGTTTCACATGAAAATCCCTCAATATCACATTATTGATCTCACTGTTATCCAACACATATATCCTATCTCTAAATCTAACTAATCCATCTGTGGTAAGGCAATAGTCTGCATCTTGTGTGCCTGCACCTATACCTGTTCATGTATCTATACTAATACCTGTACTTTCACTTGTACTACTACCTATACCTATACCTGTACCTAAACATGTACCTATACTTGTGCCTATACCACCACATGTATTTGTACATGTAATACCACCTGTACTTGTACCGGTACTCTGTTGCAACCTGTGTATAGTATCCATATACCTGACATCCTGCTGACCTGCCTACAAGATCCTATCTTGTAAGTCAGCCCCATAGGAGCTCATAGCTACTAAGTGATTTACCTGTATCCACCTATTAAGAGCATCTACCACTTTTTTCTCTTTACCCTTGATATATCTGATCTAAAAATCAAACTCATTGATCATAGCCAACCATCGAGCCTGCCTACCATTCTGATTCGGTTGGTCAAATAGATACCGAAAACCATTGTGATCACTCATCAACACAAACCTCCTGCTCAGAGGATAGTGTCTCCACATCTTCAATGCATGTATGATTGCTCCCAACTCAAGTTCATGTGTGGCATAATTCTACTCATGTGCATTCATTTTCTGTAGCTCGTAGCATACCATTCGTCCATCCTACATAAGTACTCCACCAAGTCATTTATTGCAACAATTTGTTCATACTACAAACTCTTTATCTAGATCCACAATATTTAACACTAGTGCATGTGTCAAAAACTACATAGGCTACTGAAAACTAGCCTCACACTCCTCTGTCCATTCAAAATTCTTACCCTTTCTCTGCAATGACGTGATAGGATCAGAAATTTGTGAGAAGTTCTTAATGAAACTCTTGTAATAGCTTGCAAACCCCATGAAATATCTCACCTCATCTACTAGGAGCTACCCACTCCATGATGGCCATTCTCTATACTAGATCTACTGCAATGCCCTCCTTGGAGACAACATGCCCCAAGTAATGTACCCCAGTCTAAAAGAAACTACACTTGTTGAGCTTAGCATACAATTGATGCTCTCTCAACAACCTCAACACTGCTACTAAATTCTTGACATGCTCTTCCTCATTTTTAGAATATACCAATATCTCATCAATGAACACAATGACAAACGTATCCAAGTATAGATGCAACACACTATTCATAAAGCACATAAATGTAGTTGGAGAATTAGTCAAACCGAATGGACCTACAATAAACTCATAATGCCCATACCTAGTCCAGAAAGTTATCTTATAGATGTCCTCCTCTTTGATGCGTACCTGAATATATCTGGATCTCATATCAATCTTTGAAAACACTACTGCTCCCTTCAACTGATCGATCAAGTCATCAATCCTCGACAATGGACATGTGTTCTTGATGGTCACTTTGTTCAACTTCCTATAGTCAATGCACAATATGAGACTACCATATTTCTTCTTTACAAATGAAATTGGTGTGCCTAATGGTAATACACTTTTCCTAATGTATCCCTTGTCCAACATTTCCTTCAACTGCAGCTTCAACTCTACCAACTCAGGTGTGCTCATCCTGTAAGGTTCCTTTGATGTTGGAGTTTCCCCTGGCCTAACACAATATAAAAATCTACCTCCCTATGAGGTGGAAAATCTATAATGTCCTCAGGAAATACATCTTGAAATTGTTGTAGAGATGGGTACCTTTTCAAAACCTCTGCATCCTCAACTTACCTTTGTCATCAGAAATGTGCACTGTGAATAACACACACCCTTTCTTGTGGCTATGCTTCGCTTGCATAGTTGTCACCATCCTAACTGATGTGGCTTTCTTCCTTCCCTGTAAGACTCTTGGTTCCCAATTGTCATCCAAGCATGCAATGGCCTTGCCATAGAAATCTACCTTGGTTCTATGAAGGTACAACCAATCCATGCCTAACAACATATTGTATGATCCCAATAGTAATACATTCAAATTTTCTACAGTAGACATACCATTAAAATCAAATGCACATTCTCTTACTAATGGTGAACTCACTTCTTTGTAATTTTAGCCAACTAAACTAACCAATATTGTGCATGCAATTCCTTACTAAAACCACAATTATCCACCAAGTGAGGAGTGAGGACTAACATCACTATAATTAGATATCAGGTCAATAAAAATAGAAATAACTTGATCAGAAAGCTTACTATCCATATCAATCATAGATTCCTGATGGTCCACCTATTTGTTATCCAATGCTACACAAATACAAGGAATGATCATACCAACATCCCCAATATTTTGTGCATCCTATACATTATATATCTGAGACCTACCACCCTGATTTTGCAGCTAATCTCTCCTGTGATGATCCTTGCCACAAGTCCAACACTTTATAAGTTTCCATATTGCATCTTTTTTTTGTTCTTCTGATCAAAATTCTTGTCCTTTATA
Source organism: Pinus taeda (assembly GCA_000404065.3). NCBI lineage: Eukaryota > Viridiplantae > Streptophyta > Pinopsida > Pinales > Pinaceae > Pinus > Pinus taeda. The sequence goes on from APFE030636306.1 coordinate 74,085, forward strand.
TGATGTAATAAACTTATTTTATGGTTGAACTCCATTCCCTTTATTACATGTAACCTGAGGTATTGCTTACTTTCTGTCCCATTTTTCTTTGTTCTTTGCATTACCTTTCCAATTTGTGTTAGTCTCATATCTGTGCTTCGATTGTTCATAGCAATCCATTAACTTTTGGATGGTTTTCTCCAATGATTTTTGCTCATAAAACTCAATATTGTCTTTGAATGCAAGCAGTAATCCATTAATGGACCTCTGAATCTTGCCCTTCTCTTATGTGAGGTAAGGCACATACCTTAATAGCTCTAAGAACCTCCTAATGTACTCCTAATTTTTCATCGATCCCATAATTATCTCATAGAATTCTTTTTCCCTGTCATCAAAGTATCTCTTTGATAGGTACTTCTTCTTGAATAACCACTCAAACTCACTCAAAATCAAGTCTTTTTCATGAATACCTATGACATTCTTCACATATCCCCACCAAATGTCTACTTTAACTTTGATATTGAATGTAGCTACTCTAGCTTTCATGTTCTCTAAATAGTCATGTAGGCTAAAGAAATTTCTCATGCCAAGAAACCATGCCTCTTCATCATGTGGTTTCTTCATCTCTCCATCAAATGTAGGTGGATTTTCTCTCTTAAACTCATTTGGAAAGTATCCCATATCACTCCTCCTATAAGGATGATAACGATGAAAATCATAGAGCCTATCTGAATCATAACTATAATAGTACCTGTGTCTATCCCCTCTCCTATCCGGAGTGTCCAATAATCTTCCATCTCTAACCGCATCATCTCTATCTAACCTATGACCACCATGGGACCTACTACCATATGCCTTATCAGTTATGTCCTCCTGCTCATCGCTGATCTGACATTGTCCCTATCACTAAAAATCTAAAAAAATATGAAGTATCACTAGCTTTACCTCTTCTTGTTTCTCTTATGCCTATATGATTCTATCATTATCTGCCTTACAACTCCATATTTCTTCCTTTAAGCTTCTCAATGTATCTGCCAAATCATAAGAATTCCCAACACCATACTACTCATCTGATTCATAGGGAGGGTCCTTGTAGTCTACCATCTTTCTAACCATTTGATATTTCTTCTTGCAAGGTATATCATGTCAGCTAAACCAAATCACAATAAACCAATATATCTTAGTATATCTCAGGGATAATACCCTGTCTACAAGATCAACAAATTAGTGTGATACATGTATAGCATAATCATGAGAACATATAGAAACATAACACCTAAGCTTATAACCATGCAACCAACATTCTAGCTAGAGTCTAGTCATCAATGCATGACCTTATCAACAATGAATACCATGACATCATGCACGATAACAACCATTACATCACTATACACTTGACCACATGCATAAGAAATGTGTAATCAACCACACACACGCATAAACACATAATCAAGAATAAATGAACAATACTTGATGGTAAGCTTACAAGAATGATACATTTAACCAAGCATACAAAAATTATACATGTAAGTGACATATAACAACATGTAACCATTCATACACTCATGACGATGCACTCCACAATAACAACATCAACTTCCACATGGAGACATCACTACAACCATTATCAACACCATGGAAATGAAGCAAGAACATGGTATGCAAGAATAAGAGACACACATGCAGCGAGCATGAATGCTTGAACAACAAACACAACCCATCCAGTCTGAGGGGTCAACCATGCTCTGATACCACTTTGTAACACCCTCTTCCCACATCTACCCAAGCAACCAGCCAGTTGGGTAAACATGTGAAGAGAGGCCACTATGACATGATTCAACCTCCTAAATCACGTTAAGGAAGTGGAACCGATGGAAACACACCATCCAAACCTTCAACATCAACAATAAGACCATCAGGAACCAACCCAACCTTTTTGCGAACCAGCCCCTAGGTCCCACTAACATTTTGGACCACTTGACCCTCGAATTCTCCCATGTTATAGGTCTACCAGCGTCCAGGAGGCTCTGGACGCTCTCATGACAAGGCATGCCAGCATCCAAGGACTAATTTTCCTAGTTTTGTGCCAGCTTCCACAAGATTTGAGCCACTTTTCCAGGCCGAGAGCTCAGGTCATTGCCCATAATTGAATGACACCTTCATAATAGTAAGATAATAGGGAAATGACAGTGCAAATGCAATTACTTGAATAAGACCTTGAATGTACCCCTACTAGCTATGACAAACATTTCATCAAACATATCACAAATATGTAATCTACAGGTGTAAATAACAAATCTGATTGTAGGGGTCTCATACTTTAGATGATAATCACTAGATACATTGATGTCTCAACACATTAGCTACCATTTCATCCATTAGACCATAGATACATTGTTCATTCATTTACAAGTAAGAACCTCATAAGATCCATACATAGCTACTGTCATAAAACACATACGTGACAAACATAATAACAATAGAAATACCAGTGAAATCACAGCCATATGATCCACATATAAACCAGTATAATACTCATAGAAATACAAGGAGAAATAACCTCATATTGATGATGAAAAATCCAAACTCAAGATGGGACTTCCATGTTCCACCCAACTGTAGAATGGTTGAGCCAAATCTCTCTTCATCCATTCACCCCCCTGCCATATTTTAAGAATTAATGTCGGATACCATAGTGCACATCAATCCAAAACCATCCAAGGCTTCCAAGGGACATCCACCTTAGCCCATCAAACAATGATTCCACTTCATGGTTGAACATCACAAAACCATCATTAGATTGGTCTCTATCCAAACCTTCTAGGGTTTCTAGAGTGTTTGTTCCATCCAAGGCTCCCAGGACTAGTAACTCAACCCACAACTATTGTCAGGATTCTAGATAATTTGTCCAACAAAGGATTCCAGGACTAGTAACTCGACCCACCAAGGGCTTCCAAATCATTTGTCCAGTCAAGGCTTCCAGGACTAGTAAATCAACCCAAGTTATTACAAGGCTTCCAGAGCGTTTTTCTAACTAGGGCTTCCAGGAGGTAATAACTCAACCCAAGCTAAGGAAACATGAGAACCAACCAAAACAAACAAGGAAATAAACCCAAAACACCATGGCTATCCAGGAATGGCAAGGCTAGGAAATCCACTGTCAATATAGGTAATCCTCCATGCCAGTGACAGATCATTACCTATTAGGGGAATTTTGAGGTCTAAAATGGACCTTATAGGAAATTATAAAATAATAGTGGAAATAATAAAATAATATTAGATTACATCATCAAATTTTAGAGGGAAAAAATAAAAAACTATTTTTGAACTCGTACTTTTAACTTATCTCGCTATGGGTTTACTCAAATTTCGAGTGGAAACACTCGTTGGATGAAAAATTTGATTCCTCATCCAAGGAGTACCCATGTTACATACTTTTGATGGATGCTGCAACAAGAAAATGAGAAATACATGAAAAATGTGATTGCAATGATGTTTCTTCATGTATTTCTCATTTTACATGTAACAGGTTCCATCAAAAGTATGCAACATGGGTACTCTTAGGATGAGAAATTAAGTTTTGTATGCATTGAGTACCACCACTCGAACTTTGAGTAAAACCTTGGGGAGATAAGTTGAAAAATTAGTTTTATTATTTTATTATTTTTTTATTCTTTTACTTTTTTACTCCATAAATGGTGAATCATCCCCCATGGTTGATATCATCATCTTGGATCCTATTCATTCTTATAAAGTTTATTTTGGTTGTAAATTTTTCCTAGGAGGCCCATTTTAGACCTCAAAATTCCCCTAATGAATAATCCACATGCTTATGCCATGCATGCCAAAACTAGTGAGGAAAAGATACATGCAACTCAATACCTGCAAACTAAATACATTGTAGATGTTGATCTCGATGATCTTTTGTTCTATCTTGCTCTTCCTTTGCCTTCTTGCTCCAAAAATACAAGTATGTCATGCCCTCCAAGAGTGCTCCAAGAAAACTCTAAGTATTCAAAATTATGAGAGAGATCCTAAACATAACTGACAAAAGGTTACCAACTAATCCTCACAAGCATTTTTATGAATGAGCCTTTATTTTCTTAATTTTCCATTATTTTCCTTCAATTTCCTCCTCACATGCAACCTATGATCTTTCACCTCTCTTTTCTCCTAATTTCCATTAATTTCATAAATAAATGTGCCAAAATTTCCATTTTTCCTTTCCAAAGCCTTAGCCATTGCCTTTGCCAATTTCCTTAGCCACTAATAACTGAATGAACACCCACACTAGGATGTATTGCCCAACATTCATCTTGGAATAAGTGTCCCATCAACTGCAGTTATTCTTTTTACATTATTAACTTTTATTATATGGAATTTTCACAAGGGTTGTTACATTGAGACATCAAAATTGGTGAGTTGAGTCCCACTTTGTATCTAAACTTGCTTGCAAAAAATTGGTGAGCTAACTCCAACAACTGTCATTGGAAAATATCATCCATTATTAACCCAATATGGCTCATAATTTCTCAAGAAATTCCCCTTTTCAAGAAACTTCTACTTACGTGCATATTGTTTTTCTGTCATCATCATAATTGGCTCTAACATTTTTTCCCGTAAACTTGGACAAACATTATTACACCACTCACTAATAGAAAGACCAAGTTCATATTTTTTTTACTTTTTTCAATCAACTTCCATTGAGTGTGACATCTATTATTAATTACATTTAACCCCTTGTCTACCAAAAAATGGAATGATCAATGCCATGCCAACTAATTGTTTCTTAATCCAAAAAATGGAAGGATTCATGTCCACTTATACCTACATTCAACATGGGCTCACACAATAGAACTAATTGGATAATATTCAATGACCACTTTTATATGATTATAACATTGCAAGAAAACTGTAAATAAAATTCTCTGACAACTTTAGAAATTAGTGATCTAGGGAATGCATCCCAAGCCCCAATGCACTCCACAATCTACAAGTGTGGAAGCATCTTCAGGAGCATCCCATGCCATCCCCCAGTAATTTGGGTTCAACAAGGTACATCGCTTAGAACATCTGCTAAGGTGGGATCACTAGTTCAAAATGGCTAATTAGTTACTAAAACAATGACTAAAATTTGCATATAAATGACTATTTTTTAGTTGGTGACTAGTAGTAGCTAATTTACAGTATCTTATAACGCGACCAACTTTTAGTCATTTTTAGCTTAGTTATTAATTGATTGTCTCAATTTTATCATCTAGCAGTATATTTAGTCATAAATTTGGTCATTAATCTAGTTATTGATTTAGTCATTAATTGCCACAATTAATGACCAAATATATAACAAATATATTACTATATGATCATCTAAGAAAACCCATTAATGACCAAAATGTTGGTCATGTTATAAGATACTATAAATTAGCTACTAATAGTCATATATATGCAAATTTTAGTTGTCGTTTGAAACAAATTAATGACCAAAGAAATATGACTATATTTATTGTGTTATAAAATATTGTAGATTAGCTACTAATAGTCGTATATATGCAAAATTTAATCGTCATTTGTAATGAAAAATTAATCATTTGTAGTAGTCAATTATATTTTTTTGGTAGTTTCATATCCATTAAATAAATGACTAATTTAGTAGTTTATATTCATTTCATTTATTTTCATTAATAATAATTATAAACGACTAATTTAGTCGTATATTCATTTTATTTGTTTTCATCATTAATCAATATAAACTACCAATTTAGTAGTTTTAGATTTATTTTATGTGTTCATTATTAATCAATATATATTATTAGTATCATTTTGTGACTGAATTAAAAAACATCACACAATGTGAATTGGTTCATCTAATATGAAAATTCAAAATTACATATGTTAGGTAAAATACTAAACAATATGAAGTGCAACTATAAATAATTTCAATCACATAAATTATATTATATGAAATGTCGAGTATTACAATATGAGTTTCCAACCTAACATTGGTTGGACTACAATTTACAAATGAAATGTTGTTTCATCACTATAAAACATTATCATTGTGCTGTCAAGTCATTGCAGGGGAATTCACTAACTACGAAGACTTGAACATTAGTCTCTATGTGTGTGCCTTATGCAAGATATTCGATTTAAGGGTACCACTAGACCGATTCTCTTCTCTCTCTCTTTTCATTTGTCACTCCAGTGCTAGTGTTATCCTCTTTCTTCAAATCCTGCTACTTACCATGAATACTGAGTTCCTTTTCTTGAAACAAAAGAAACTAGAATTCAGAGTGTAAGACATGAAAGACGATGAACACCAGAATATAAATGAAAGTAGACTATAAAGGATTTATATTACATATACCTCAAAAACAACAATGTTAAAGCTATTCTTCCCCATAAAAGCAAGAAATACAAACAATTTTTCTTTAATTGAGTGATAGTGGCCACTATGTGGCCAACTGACCTGTATAAATAAATGAAAGTAACCATAGAAAAGAACACCTTAGTAACTCAGTACTCAACCTTCATGGAAAGCTTAAGCACAATCATGCCAAGTAAGTTACATGCTAAAAAGCGCAAGCTATAAATAACTTGTTAAAACAAATAATCTGAGGTGTGATGTCTAATCCTTGTCATTTTATTCGCATCAACAATTTGTTGTCTAATGCATCATGTTGGTAAAGTATATAAACAACATGTTCTCAAATAACAACATGAAAGTAAAGTTTTCTAATAATCATGAAAAACTTTCAATACAAAATAGTTAAAAGAATTTCAATTTGTTGGCATTATGATACAAGTGTTTTCCTTGATGGCAACTCACACAGATGAAAAATCATAGTGCAGCAGGTCAGTAGCAAAGAATTGATGATCAGACTACAAAGAATGAAGAAAGAAAAGTATATACGAAAGTTCACTATATACTAAGTTGTGTACACATGCAGGTTCACTATAGACCAAGTCACATATATACGTAGGTTCGCTATATACCAAGCAGGGTATACATGCAAGTTATGCACATAGGTTCACTATATACAAAGGCACGTATACACGCGGGATTGTTGATCAAAAGTCACGTATGCGTATGCACACAATTTCATGCACGGAAAAGCATGTACATGTGGGAAAGCTTATTTTTGGGTCCGTGGTGTTTAGACCTATGGTTTTGGACCTTGGCATTGCATCCAAAGTGTTGAACCCAGGTATTGGGTCCCTAGTATTGGTTCTAAATGGTTTTAGACCATGGTATTGAGTAAGGCCTAAGACTATAAAATGAGAAGAAGATCATTAGGCAAAGGCATTCAGAAAATCTTGAATATCTGATGAAGCATGAGATCCAATATGCATGTTATGGGTTCATGATACCTTGCTTGATCTGAGCTAAGAAGGAATCTCAACGGTTGATGGACAACAAGATCTAAGGATAGATCGAGATCTAATGGCTTGGAATGAATCATCTCTATATGGTTTGATCTTGTTAAGTCTAGATCTGTATACTGACGCATGTAATGTTCTATAAATATTATGATCTGGGTATAACTCAAGTTTGGAATAACTGCAAATCATGAATGAATATTTACAGATGTATATGCTGGTTGACAATGATAAAATCACGTACATACACAGGTTAGATACATCTAAGTAGCGTATACCATATGAGCTATGATGTTTGAAGTTACAGGTGGTTCTGGTTGTTGATGAGTTCTGATGACTGTTTACTGGTGTCAGTATTCTACATATTCAGTTTGGTTGATTATGTGTTGATGGATGAGATCTAATAATGGATCAAGATCATAATGACTTATATTTATGTGATTTGATGGACTAGATCCGATTGCTAACACACATATTATCCTCGTATATGTAATAATCTGGGTATGTTTGAAGTTAGGAAGTGCAGCAAGTTATAAGTAAGTAATTAATGACATGTGCGCTAGTTCATTTTGGTGAAGTTGTGCATACACATTGGTTCGGCTCTTCTAAGTAGCGTATGCACTCTCATGCATGATTTTTGCAATGTTCTGTGTTCTTCTCTGTGTTCTGGTGACTGCAAGTGTTGACAGGGGTTCAATGATTCAGTATTGGGTGATCCAGAGATTGATGATGCTAGTGTTGATTGATTGTGTGCCTCATGATATTGATGGGTCCAGTATGAAAATTGGATTAAATGTGGCCTTCGGATTATGGTGTTGTGCTTTAGGAGTATCCAGTCTAAAAATTTATTAAATGTGGTCCCTGGAAGAAAAGAGAAGGTTGTAGCCTTCTGTAGGTCAGCGCCTACGTACTAGTACCTCAGCTAGTACAAGAGCTAAGGGGGTTGTAGCTCCCTTCTAGGAGAAGCTGGAGAACAAAAGAAGGTTGTAGCCTTTTGCAGGTAGCAACCTTTGTACTGGTATAAGACTGCACCAGTACAAAATCATTGTAAAAAGAAGTTTCTAATTAAAAGAAGATAGAGACGAATTATAGCAGGTGGTTTTCACCCACATTGGGTTTCCACCTTACATCTTGGTGTTCATGTGTGTTTCTTATGTGTGATGATTTGTTTTGCTTTACTACTCTTATTTACTGTTCATATGGTTAATAATGTTTTGATGCACTCATTAAGAAGCAACTAACTGAATGATAAGTTTATTGGATATACGCTTGTTGCATTACACACAGTTGCGTATACACGTGGTTTTCCTTAACTAAAGTAGCGTATATGAATCTGAATATGGAAATGAAAAAGTTATTGATTTGATAATAATGATTCACCCCTGCTCTCAATATTATTTCTAACAATTGGTATCAAAGAAGGTCCTTTGGTAGAAGCTTGATCGCTTGAAGGAGATCCGTAGAACAATGGCAATGAAGCTTAAGAACAAAGCGCCTAAGAAGACGAAGACATCTCAAACGAACTATGACAGTGGGAGAATCGATTAGAGAATATGTGGAAGAAACACTTCAGATTTAGAGTCACTTCAGAATGAAGATGAACAAGCAAAATAAATATCAGGTATGAATTTGTTATCCTCTAGTGATACATTCCTCTATCCATTTGAAGATGATGAAAGTGATAGCGAAACAACTAAATTTTCTCTTATGGGTGAGCGAGAAAGATATCAAATAGAGGCAGAATTTAAAAGGCTTAGAGACAAAATTAGAGATCAACAAGATCTGTTGAACAAAAGGGAATGTGCCTTCAAAGAAGAAGCTACCAAACTAAAAGCTCAACTAGAGGAAGGAAACAAGATAAGGAAGTTGTTCAAGGACAAGGAAGATCAATGTCAAAAGTTGTAGGATGAAGTGACATCATTAAGAAATGAAGTCAATGAAAGGAGCACAACAATCAAGAAACTCAGAGATAGATCTAGTTACTATGAAAATCTTGAAGCCAAGATCCTCTCGCTAAAACAAGATCTTGAAGAATCTAATAAGCAGAATAAAGAACTACTCCAAGCTCTTGAAAAATAAGAAAACAAAGTTCTTGAATTAAGACATCAATTGGAACAAGGAAGAAAAGTTGAAGAAAACATGAAGAAGCAGTATCATGAAAAAGAAGAGCAACATCAGGTTGAGGTAAATATTCTAAAAGATAACTTAGAAGAAAAGGATAAGCTCTTACGATTACAAGATAGTGCTAAGATCTTGGATGATATTCTTAGTATTCAAAGGTCTCCTGCTATCAAAACTGGTCTTGGTTTTCATGAATCTGTTGAAGGTGAATCTAGTTCACAAAATAAAATAAGGAAATCTAATGCACAATCTGAAATACTCAACAAGGAGATGAGAGGTCAATCCCATCAACAACGAAGGAAAGAAATTCTTCAAAGAAAATATTTTACTCGTCCAATGAATAATGTTTAATGTTATGTATGTCATAATCTTGGACATGTTGCAGTGAGATGCAGAAGTAGAATGGTTCAAGACCATCACACAGAAAGATCATCACGTTCTAGGTACTTTAAGGGATATTGTTTTTCTTGCAATATGTTTGGTCACAAAGCTATTGATTGCTACAGAAGGAATATGAAACATGTAAGATGTTATGCATGTAACAAGATTTGGCATATATCAAAGGAATGCAGGAACAAAGTATGGGCACCATACCAAAAGGAGAAAACATCATCACACTTGAAGATATGGAAGAAGAAGGAAGTACAGTTAGAAAGATGTGGCACAACACAATATACAGACATAACAGACTCAGAGGAAGCTGAAAGTGTGAACCTTCAATGTTCTCAATCTAATACACAAGTTTCATAAAGAAAAGTCATGTATATATGCGAGTTAGACTCTGCACAGTTGCGTATATGTCAGTTTGAGAAAAGTAGTGGGACAGGCTCAGGAAAAGGGTCTAAAATGATTCAGTTCATTATTTGCTCTATTTGATCATGGTTATAATCTGCTAATGATGTGTGGAAATGTCTTGATACTTGTAAGATGTTTATAAGTGTTTTGATCCTAACTTGATGATGATGATGCCTTGATACTTCTTGCTAATATATGCATGATCAGATCTGACAGTAAACAAGATGGCACAGGTTTAGGGGGAGCATATGCTTTTAATAATGCATTATTGTCATTATGGTTAGTATTCGTTGGTGATGATGCTTATATGGCTAAATCATACATCTTGCTATGATATGGTTATGAGTTGTCCATGAAAAAATCTCATATGATTCTTGGTTTTACATAGTTGCTGTTCAGATTAGATTTGTGGTTGATTCTCTGATGATGCATATATGGTGCTTACATGGTGACCTTCATAAGGATAAGGAGAAGTACAAATCTTGAATACACAATTTCATTACTTGATGATGAGTCACCCATGTGCTACTGTCGACATATAATACAGTTATGATGCAAGATTCCTATAGTTCTTGGTGCTCACATGGATGAGGATTGTTGTTGTTGATGATATAAAGAAGTCTTGACAAAAGATCTTGAGCTCAAGATACATAGTGCTATATAAAGTATGCTGGATACATGGATGATTACTCAAAGTTGCATTGTTGGAGACATGATGATGATGAGTTCTTACCTATATGATGATAGGTTGATACTTACATATGTTGATTGTTGCAGATGTTCCCAAGTGATGATACTTGGATGATATATAAGATCATACAGATCTTGATGTTGATGAGATGGCTATGGTGTTTTTCATATATGATATAATGTGAATGATTCTATATGTCATATGAAGAATTTTGTTCAAAAGGATAAGTTGATACCTATATGCAGACATACCTTGTTATAGGTTGATGACTTATACACTAATGGACATATACAAGTTGCTGGTCTAGACACTATTGACAGATGCTTATGGAGCAGATCATACATTCTGTATGATAGTTGCTAATGACTATCATGGTCTTATTTAGATGTTTGGTCTCTGTTATAAATGTCATGTAAAGGTCATATCAAGACTCAGATGTAATAGTTTGTCTCTATCTATTGTAGTCATTTGATGAATCCCTTTTGGTCATATGATGTAATTGGTTTCCCCACTATGCATGGGAAGGATGATGTAATGTTTCAGTCATGTAATTGGTATCTGCTGTATCCCCACTTGGTTGGGTTGATGAGTCAATATTGGTATATCCCCACTTGGTTGGGAGATGGATGTATGTATG
>APFE030636315.1:6421-40250 GCA_000404065.3 Pinus taeda
ATAATTTTTAGAAACAATATCCACCATTTTTTAATAAAAGAAGAAAATAACGAGTGAAAATAATGATATCATTCTTTTAGAAGAAAAAAGAAACCAGGAGCGAATGTCTCAATCATGATGACGAATACATCATATAAGTTAAAACAATGAGATGAAAATACATGTCTCTATGCTTTAAGTTAAAGATTCAAAAGAGTGATATATTATTAGTCACGGAACATAATAGATTAATTTTGAGTAGTTCATTAAAATAGTTAAGATAAATTTTAATTATTGTAATGATGTGTTTATTATTGGTAAAGGAAATAATAATATTTATTTTCTTGTTAGGTTTTCATGGTAAGAATTTTGAAAGTAAATATTGATTCTATGTGTTTATTTATATTTTTTTTTTGTACTTATCGTATTTTTATATTTTTAGTCCATGTTTGGTCATTGATTATAGCATTTTTTTTAGTCAAAGTGTGTTGAATTTGTAATATTTTGTTGCATTTTTGTAATTTTAACTAAATTTTTGTGAAAATGCTAAATATTTTTATTTTCTTGTAAATTTAGAAATAATTTTCTAATTTTACAAAGCTTATTTCTAAATTTTTTAATGGTTGAACAAGATCTAATGAGTCATAATTCCCCTGGTGGAGGGTGTTTTATTTTTGGGATGTGTTAGTGGTTGACTTCATTAAAATAATAATAATAATTTTATGAGTGGCCATTCTGTTGGTGAGTGCTCTTCACTATTATGTTACTACTCTACCCAATGATATCAAAACTGGCATGATTGTAAGTCCTTTACTAGGCTTGGGGAATGGTGTGGGGCAAGGGAGGCGAGAGGCGGAGGGGGGCCAAAACAAATTTCCACAATGTTGATACATTGGGTGGAGTGCATGAAACCACCATCCTCCCACATTTAACCAAGTTAACTCTCCCGTTGGAGTAAACATATGACAAGAGGCTACCATGACCTGATTCAACTCCCCATGTATAGTTAAGGAAGTGGAACTAACAAAACACAACCAATTTGACCTTCTGCACATGCTACAAAATCCTCAAGAGTCAATCAACCCTTTCTAGTGACCAACGCTTGAGGTAACTTGAAATTTTACTGATATAGAGCCTCAATCGCTCCCATGACATGGAAATGCATGCGATTGGGACCCTCTAGTCAGTCCCATAATAAGGGCATGCCAACAACTTGAGATTTTCAGCTATTTCAGAGCCGACGACCTCAAATTCTTTGTCACTTTTTCAGAGCTAGGACTCAGGCCACTACCCAAAACTCCCTGAAACCTTCAGAAACGAGAAATAACATTCAAACAATGATACTAATGCAAATACTTGAATAATGACTTGACTAGGCCCTTAGTAGCCATGATATGAATTTTGTCAAACATGTCACAAATATGCATTCTATAGCTCATATCAATAGATTTGAGCATAGGGGTTTCATATTTATCTAAGAATCACTAAGAAGAATTGATTCCTTATCACAATAATTGCATCATTATGTATTTGGTCATATATTCATTTCGCATTCATTTACAAATCAAAACATGATGAGAGCCATACATCATCACAATCATAAAGCATATTTATAACCAACATATAATGAACAAAAATAACAAGGATATGACAATCATAAAAACCACATGTTGTAGCTATTGCAACACCCTCCAAAATTTTGGTTTACACTCAAATTTTGAAACTTCCTTGGTCTTTTCATTATTGTTGCAAATACTAGAGCACATTTCATGAGCTTTCTCGCAGTTCTTTGGCCCCTTTTGCATGTTGGGTTAACTGTCGTACAATGTTTGTGAGCCTTTTTTGATGGTTTCGAAGGTTGGTCTTTGTGTATATGAGTTCTCCCAACCATGTAAACATTTGTCACATCCATACACAAATTCTTGAGCACTGTTGCACAAGTGTTGTCACGATCGTCCTAAAGCCTATCTTAAGTGTCGCGCTTGTTGTATTTTGTCATGAGGCAGTTGCACACAGGGAAATACTTTGTTTACATGTTTTGACGATCTATGTTGTCATGTCATCAAAGTATGTTAAGTGTGTGATCATAGTCAAGGTTCATCACAGTTCATCACCCATCCCATACTTAGCCATGTTTGGAAAATATTCCCGACCGAGCAACTTAGCTACATAGGCCTCGATTGAGCTGCGCACTATGCCATGGTAAATTTAAGGGGCGAATTTTAGCCCAAGGGAGAAATGTAAGGGGTTTTTCATTTTAGAGGGCCAAAATTTTTATAAAACGCCGATTTCATATATTTAGCCCAACTTTTATTTAAAAAACAATTATTTTTTTCATTTTAGCAAAAAAAAGGTGGATAAACTATGAAAAGACTCATTTGACCCGATTCGCTTGGTTTGGTTTGGGATGTTATATTCCATTACAATCGCTCGATTTTTAGCTTTGCAATGTTAAATTCATTTGCAATCACCCATTTTCTGGTTTGGGAAGTTGTATTTGGTCCCAATAAATAAAAATATAGATAAAGTGGAGATATGGTAAATAAGTAAAAACTCTTTTTATGCTTACTCCAAAGGTATGGTAAATAAATAAAAATATAAATAAACTAGAGGTATAGTCCGTAAGCCTCTTTCTGTTTAAGAAGGCTAAAAAAGAGGTTTTACTTAAGTGAATCCTATGGGCCAAATACCATATTTATAAAAGAGGTATGGTAAATAAATATAACATTTTTTATATTTACTAGATAAGTCACATTATATTTACGAACACAAAAACAGTGTAAATAACTAAAAATATAAATAAAGTGGAGGTATGGTAAATAAATAAAACCTTTTTTATACTTGCTCTAAAGGTATGGTAAATAAATAAAAATATAAATAAACTAGAGATATGGTAAATAAATAAAACCTCTTTTTATATTTAGTCCATAACCCTCTTTCTATTTAAGAAGGCTCAAAGAGGTTTTATTTAAGTGAATCCTATGGGTGAAATACCATATTTAAAAGAGGTATGGTAAATTAATAAAAATATAAATAAAGGTATGGTAAATAAATAAAACATTTTTTTATATTTACTCCATAAATCACCTCATGCAAGGGTGTAAATAATTAAAATATAAATAAAGTGGAGGTATGGTAAATAAGTAAAACCTCTTTTTACACTTCAAAGGTATGGTAAATAAATAAAAATATAAATAAACTAGAGGGATGGTAAATAAATAAAACCTCTTTTTATGTTTAGTCCATAACCCTCTTTCTATTTAAGAAAGGCTAAAAAAAGAGGTTTTATTTAAGTGAATCCTATGGGTGAAATACCATATTTAAAAGAGGTATGGTAAATTAATAAAAATATGAATAAACCAAAGGTATGGTAAATAAATAAAATATTTTTTAAAATTTACTCCATAAGTCACGTTATATTTATTTATGAACACTCAAAAAATGAGTTGTGAAACTTATGGGCCAAATACGTGGCCCAAGTTATTATTAATACCATGCAAAAAAACATTATTAACCATAATTTTAGTATTAATAAAAATAAACATGGCACATGGTATTGACCAATGGTATTCTCGTGGAATGTAGCCTATTTAAAAGGGGGAATTAAATCAACATAGATCCATACTTACTCTCAATCTACTAAGGGGCCAGAGGGATCAAATATCGTGATACTAAGGGCAGAGAGGGATCAAACAAACTAGCATAGAGTGAAAAAATATTTGATCCCTCCCAGGGCTTGGTAGATCAAGAGTAAAAAATGGATCTTCTAATTTAATGTCACTTAAACATTTTTACTTGGTTAAAATGAAAAAATAAAATAAAAATCAATTATTAATTTTATTAATTTTTATAAATTACTAATAGTAGTTTTTAAGCTCCAGTTTTATGATAACCTGTGGTATTGACCCATTGTAGTACCATGGTATTCATGTGAGCATAGACTATTTAAAGCCGAAATTCTATTAGCTTAGATCAATTTTAATTCTGGGTCTACCAAGTGCTCCAATGGGTCTACCAAGTGCTCGAAAGGATAAATAGATTTCATCCCTCTAAGAGTAGTAGATGTGGAGTTAAGATGGATATAGGTTGGTTTTTATGATAATGAAGATGTTAAATAGACTTAGGAAATTATATTGTAAAAAACATCTAAAGGTGAATGGTTAAAGCTACATTTAGTCACTTCAAAGAATTTAGTAAAAAATACCAATATTTCCATTAATATTGGTTTTTCTAATTTGAAAAAAAAAAAAATTTCAAAAGAGTGAAACCTTATCACTCTTTCCCCATCACCCTGGTAGAAGAGAGATAGTCGCTGCCCAAATTTCCCACCATTTTTCAAACATTCTCAATATGATATCTTCATGAAATAGTGGCGGCCCAGATTTCCCACCATTTTTCAAAAGTTCGCAATATGATATCTTCATGAAAAATTTAAGGTACTGATGTTGGATTAGTTGTTTGAAAAATATGCTGGTTTGTAAAACCTTTCATCTTCTCTATTATTCTTAGTTTGTCAATCTGTAGGGGTTGGAACACTACACCATATTACTCTAAAAGGTGGAGATTGTGCACCAAAAGGAAATTTAATCCACATGTTACAACACTGTTAAAAAATGAAAGACATATGAAGGTAGTAAATTATGCTAATAAGCAATTTAGATTGGGAGAGACATAATCAAATTTTATTATTTAATTGAATATTTCCAATTAAAATAATAATAAATCTACATTTATATATTTATATATTGATTGGAAGACTTCTGACAATGGTCACTTCTTTCCATTAGATCCCCTTTAGGCCTTTGAGATACCTGCTACTTTCTTATATTATATAGTTGGGGCACTTTCTTATATTATATAGTTGGGGCTTGCTCCTTGTTGGCCTGTTGGGGTAAACAAACTTGATGTGTTTTTTTATCTCGCAATTGGAGTATATGGAATAATAAAGAAATTTGATATCTTGACAAAAGTGGTAGAGAAAATATTAACCTCTCCTACCTTGACAGAACTGGTGATCAAGATCAACGCCTACAAGAAATTTGTTATGGAATATTATGAAAAGTAATAGAACAATATGAAAGAGTGTACAGTAAGAACCTTGACAAACATGACCATTGAAACTTGCAACATTGCTTGTAGGAAGAGAAAATTGTGTTTCTTTTTTCGAAAAATGTATGTTAATATATTATAGTTTAATGTATATGTTTTCCTATTATCATATATGGTTTCGTACTTTAACAAAACATTCGCCAAGACTTCACAATGCTTTATTATTCAGTGAAAGATTTACCGAGATCTTACAAGATTTTATAATTAAGTGAAAGATTCATCATGACTTTACAAGATAATATAATCTGGTGAGAGATTCGCCAAAAAATTTATACATACATATTATATTATTGATAAAATCACCTCCCATTTTTCTTATGTATCATGGGGATTCGCCCATTTATTATACATATAAATTTAGGGTGGTTCTTAAAATTTTCCCTACACTATGTAGTCTCAGCCCTGTAAGTTATGACCTTGCTTCATGGAAATACAAAATGCGCAGTCCCTGTTGCCAAGGCTGTTTCTCTGTGCAATTCCTCAGTCCAACTCCTGACCTTGACCTCTAGAATTACGTAGTTATGTCACCCAGTCTGCCTTGAACTTTGCACTTCACATCTTCAGCCATTAATCTTTTCCCCTATTTCCTAGAACTACACAATGCGCAAAATCCAAAACTTCCTTAGAACCCAAAAATATGTATATGCTTCTCCATGTGTCCTTTCCCTTAGCCGAACCTCACTACCTCCGAAAATTACGCGGAGGGAAGGGGGAAAAACAAATTTCCACAATGTTGATACATTGGGTAGAGTATGTGAAACCACCCTCTTCGCATATTTAACCAAGTTAAACTACTCGCTGGGGTAATCATGTGACGAGAGGCTACCATGATCTAATTTAACTCCCCATGTATATTTAAGGAAGTGGAACTAACAAAACACAACCAATTTGACCTTCTACACATGCTACAAAATCTTCAAGAGTCAATCATACCTTTCAAGTGACCAACCCCTAAGGTAACTTGAAATTCTACTGAGCTATAGCCTCAGTCGCTCCCATGACATGGGAATGCATGTGAATGGGACCCTCCAGTTTCTCTCACAACAAAGGCATGTCGGGGACTCATGCCACTACGACCTCAGATTCTTTGCCACTTTTTCAGGGCGTGGACTCATGCCACTACCCAGAACTTCATGAAACCTTCAAAAACAAGAATAACATCGAAACAATGATACTAATGCAAATGCTTGAACAATGATTGGACAGGACCCCTACTAGCCATGACATGAATTTTTTCAAACATGTCACAAATATGCATTCTATAGCTCATAATAATAGATTAGATCATAGGGGTCTCATACTTATCTGAGAGTCGATAATAAGCATTGATTCCTTGCCACAATATCTACATTATTATCTATTAGGTCATATATTCATTTTTCATTCATTTATAAATCAAAACATGATGAGAGCCACACATCTTCACTATCATAAAACATACCCATAACCAACATATAACCAACAGAAATAACAAGGATATGTTGGCCATAAAAACCACATGTTGTAGTTGTTGCAACACCCTCCAAATTTTTTTCTTACACTCAAATTTTGGAGCCTTCCTTGGTCTTTTCATTGTTGTTGCAAACACTAGAGCTCATTTCATGAGCTTTCTCGTGATTCTTTGGCCCCTTTTGGATGTTGGGTTAACTGTTATCTTTCGGCATGTTTGACTGTCGTACAACATTTGTGAGCCTTTTCTGATTGTTTTGAAGGTTGGACTTTGTGTATATGAGTTTTCCCAACCATGTAAACATTGGTCAAATCCATACACAAATTCTTGAGCATTGTCGTACAAGTGTCATCAAAGTCGCACTAAAGCCTATCGTAAGTGTCATGATTGTTGTATTTTGTCATGAGGCAGTCGCAAGCAAGAAAATGACTTGTTTACATCTTTTTATGATCTACATTTTCATGTCTTTAAAGTATTCCAAGTGTGTGATCACAGTCAAGGTTCATCACAGTTCATCACCCATCCCACACTTAGCCATTTTCAGAAAATCTTCCCGACCGAACAACTTAGCTACACCGGGCCCCAACTGTGCTACACACTGCACAGTATCAACCCTCTAAGTTATGACCTTTCTTCTTCAAACTACACAATGCACAATCCCTGTCCTCCAAGGTTGTTTCTCTCCGTAATTCTTGAGCCCAACTCCCAATCTTGACTTCCAGAATTGCACAGTTGTGTCTCCCAGTCTGCCTTGAACTGCGCATTTCGCATCTTGAACCCTCAAGATTTTCTGTTGTCTAATAGAACTGCACAAGGCATAGAAGCCCAACATCCCTTGGCACCTAAGACTGCCCAAACTCTTCTCCAAGTTTCCTTTCTCTCAACCAAACCTAACTGCCTCCAAAAACTGCACATTTTTATCCTTCAAGCCTCCCTGAGTTGTGTATTGCGTAGTCTCAACTACCCAATCCCCCTTGCCTCTTGAAGTTGTGCAATTGTTCCTCTCAGGGCCCCATCTCGTAGCCTGCACTTCTTGCTTGAACTGCATAAATTTTTCCCCCAGTGGGCAATGCACAAATTTTTTCCTCAGTGAGGACTATGTAAAAATTTCCCTCAGTTTGGCCTGAGCTATGCACGGTGTAGTTTCAGTCATCAAGCATAACCATTGGATGCTTTAAATATGCAATTGCATGGTCACTAGGCCCTCTCTCCTGACCTATCACCCAGTCCTGACCCAGTTCATGAATCCAAATGCGGTATATTAGGTTAGGGGTTTTTACACTGATGTCATCTCATCATGAGTTACTTACAGATGCAGGTACTCTATTACACCATGAAATGATGACGATGAAGGAGATACAGAAGCAAGGAATGTACAAATACATCTTTTCAGCTGAAACATCCAAGCTCATCTATCAAAACAAGGCAAAGGGGCACAAGTTTGAGAATACCATCCAAGACTAAAGATCATTAAAGACTCTACATCAATAAGACATGTAGAGGAGAAGAGAAAGCATATCCAAGAAGACATCCAACACTCAAACATCAACAGTGATTTGACATTACTACACCACAAAGTAATCCATGTTAGTAGTGTCATGTCATGTAATGAATGTTCATATTCCACATTTCTATCATGGACTATGTATATTATATTCAAACGTATTGTAAAGTGAAAGTACAAAGGACACACATGAATATGGAGAGTCATATAAGTTGAAAATTCATAGGAAGTTGAAGAGTCATGAGGGTATTTAAAGAGTCACAAAGGGAAAGCATCACCCCTTGTTTATATATAACTCCCTCATTGTTTGAGCAAAGGAATTTTTCACCTCGGCTCCTCCCACAAGGCATTAGAGAGGTCAACTAGTTATTTGAGGAGCAAGGAGCGGCTCCAATGTCCCACTATCGGGGCTAGTGATGTACATTGTAAACATGTGTCTTGGAATTTTTTATTAATGATTGAAGCCTTTTAAGCCTACATGTTCTTCATGCATGGATAATGAATGTTTGTAAGACTATTCTATGGATATTTTTATTTCATGTTTTCTTTCACGTGTACTAATATAGCTGAACAATTTCGATTATTTTAGTTTTTATCTTATTGATAATGTGATGTAATGGTTGATATTATTCTCCCATCTTCGTGGACTATTTTGCAGGATATTAGACACATATTTCCTGGTTTGTTGGTTGTATCTCCTATCCCACCCATGGTGGACTATTCCACTGGATGTTAGATGGATCTTTCTGCTTCATGTGTGTCTCTTCTTGGGTGGTACTATTACCTCTCACTTAGAGACTCACTTTTATCCCCACCTTTTCAGTAGAAGAACCCTGACATAGTCACAATTATACACTCACCAAACACACCCCCCTACTTTTTGAAGACATCATTCCATCCCTCTCTTGTTCTGACAGTTAGAGCCAAGGCATATATTTCAGGTATATGGAAACCGAGCTGATATTTTGAATGGGGCTCCTACACCAAACAGTGTCAAGTATAATTAGGGCTTCACATTGGGGAGACCCCCTTCGTTGATGGATTTCTAGCACCGTTAACAATATAGCACTAGAAGGAGGGCTAGATTATAGATTGTGCCCATTTTGTCTCGCTTGAATACCTTATTCAAAATGTCTCTTTCCCAAATCATAATTCTAGGATGTTCTTCTAAAGAGCTTAACTGTACCATCCCTGCACAAGTTATTCATAACCTGAACATTTGTTTCAAGTTGTTCAGTTTTGTCTTGGTAATG
The DNA here is from genome assembly GCA_000404065.3 of Pinus taeda. Taxonomy (NCBI): domain Eukaryota; kingdom Viridiplantae; phylum Streptophyta; class Pinopsida; order Pinales; family Pinaceae; genus Pinus; species Pinus taeda. Next base: position 15,717 of record APFE030636315.1, read on the forward strand.
AAATATATTGCAATAATTTCATGGCTAGACTACTCACCCTCACATTCAAAGGTTCCATTAGTCAATCGTGTCATACATTACCCATTTCTTCTATCCATTCATTCAACCCGCTTGCCAAGGAGCTTCATAAATCCTTCGATAAGTATGACTACCGAAATGTTTGTGGAAGAATTAATCTCTTAAGAATGAAGCCAAATGAATAAGTTTAGGATTTTTCCAATCAATTCCTTCACCTTTGTTATGATATCCTTGAAAAAAAATATGAATTTGGATTTCTTACGACAAGAGTCCGAGCATTTGTTTCTTATCTCATTATGTGATGAACCTGAACTCCTCTAAATCATGAGACACCTCTAATTTTAGAGGAGGAATTTACTCTTCCTTTTGTTCTTTGTCCTCCTCATTTTCCAGTTTCGATAAGGGTGCCTCTATGAAATGGTAACAAAGTTAAAAATTTCGTAAATCAAACTCCCAATCCATCTTCTCATTGTTCTCCTACTTTTCATGACTCAGATTAAATGGATGAAATTCCATAATGGCTTATGCGGCCTATGGCCAAGAGTAACTACTCCACATTGCAAGATGATGTCATTGTTCATAACTCTAGTCTCGAATATGAACTGGATTTATGATATCCACTCTCATCTACATGCCATAACTCTTTGTACCATGATCCTCTTGACCAATCTACTCCACCAACTATTTTCTCACACTCTATTGTTTCTCAATTTGTTGGCCCAAATTACAGTCAGGTACAAATAAATCACAGTATGCAGCTAGAGGAGTAGGAAGGTGAAGATGCTTTCAATGTTTCCTCTCCTTTTCAAAACCTTCCATGTCAGAACAATGAGTTTCCATTCTTGGATGATTCTCAATATGCTAACCTTGGTGGTGAATAAAATGCAATCAATTATTTCAATTAGTCCGTAGACTTGGGAAATAATCGTTCCAATGATGATGACTCTATTGATGTATTTCGTGATGAATTCCTAAGTGCATCATCTGATCTTTCAATTTCTCCTAAAGATTTTAATTTAGATCTAGAATATGATTTGGTCAAAGAAGATGTTTTTATCAAAACTTCCTCTTCACCTCACTGTCCATTATGTTCTATCAGTACCTGTGACGGGGATACTCCAATCTCTTCAGTTTCTTCATCCGATGAGTTATCACAAGATGGTGAGGTTGTAGATGGTGAGATTGAGGATAATCAAAACATAGAGTACCCTTCCCATCCCTCATCATCTCTTTTCTTTCATGAATACACCTCTTCCAATCAACTTGCTCATGAAATTTCTCCTATTCATTTATCTTTGAATTTTCTATCAGAAGCGCCTTTCCACTTGGGTAATATGATTGTTGAAGTTGAAGAATCTAGTCAAACCTGTCACAGAGATGGCTGCCATCTAGTGAGAATAATTGAAACCAGCAACAACAATTATCCTCAAATGATGCATGATCTGGGTCAAGCTTCAAAATGTGATCCTACAATCTTGGAAAGTTCTAGGACCTGCTAGGGAGTTGAGGCACTTCAACTTTCATTGATAGTTATGTCAGGATCTCGCGACTCTGGTAAGCCCTCCGAACTAAGTTAGATTTGGTTTCTCTCACACAATCCTTGTTATTGATGGTTTCATTCAATGTAAATCTCTTTCTCAAATATGTTTGGTATTTTGCATGTAATCTTTCAAATGCTCAATATTTTACTTCTGATTGGACTGAAGAATCTTTTTTGGTTCATTCGTCTTCATGTAAGTATCTTGCAGGAAACTCGGACTTGGAATGTGTACCTCTCGTGGATGTTGATCATTTGAAATACCATCATTGGTCGAAGGAATCATATCTACTGTATGAATTTTATGATGAGTAGCTCCTGGATTTCCTTGCGAATATCATATCTCAAATCTTGTACTTCATTTCTCCTAAAACCCTCTTGACTATGAATATACGCATAAGTTACTATGTGAATCAATATCCTTTTTGTTCATTCCATCCTGACTAGTGTCATGTGCTTGTTGTACTAACATCCCTTCCCACTTCTCCCGATAATTATGATTCTAGCACATAATGTTACCAGCTATGGAGAAACATACTTATGCATTCATCACGTAAAGAAGATTATTATATTATTCAAAACATTCACGAAAATGCTCAAAATTAATTTGTATTTATTCATCACAAACTGGGAATTTGATGTTTCAATCATCTCATCTGATCATTCTTATGTCCTTGATTACTGCCAATCAACTTATCATTTTCCCATTAGTACATCCAAGGATATTGGTTTTACATCGTTTTACATCACTTAACCTTCACAATTCAATATCTCATTGTTTATATTTGTGCTATGTAGTTGAAACACTTCAGCCTTCATTGATCGTTATGTCGGGTCCTCACTATCTTGACATGACTTTTGAAAATGATCAAATCTATTTTCCCCTACAAGGTTCTCATGATAATCCCATATTTCTAATTGAAAACTCATATTTTCAAAGATTTAAAGATGTTTGTCACAAATTGTATGATCCAATAATTGAGTGGTTGGAACAATATTACCTGGCAATCTATGTCGTGAACAACAAGTTTCGATCTTCCCTCACACTAGCTAAAGGGTTCATTGTAGATGGAGACACATTAGAGAGAAGCTTCCAAGGTTTGTTGAAAGATGGTATTCATTGGAAAGGTAAGAATGCAAATTGGATGAAAGTAGTGGTTATGACACATTTTCTTCCCACAAGAAAGACCTTTCTTTTCTTTTGCAAGTTATTCAAGTTCTTATATTTTCTATTGCACATTTATTTATATTTGTTTTAAATATTCATATCTATGTGAATGCAGGCCAAGAAAAAATATGGTGACTTCAATGGAAATTTAATTATACATGACCCCGACCTTCTAGTTGTTATGTTAGGAGTAGGATTAGTTTCATCCTGGTCTTCCCTTGCTTGCACTCATTCTGCACTCATTCCCTATAGCCTTTCCTCATTTTCTTATTTTCATTCTACATCATGTTTTCTTTAGCCATTTTATTCTCTTGTCTTCTGGTTTTGTTTCCTTGTTGATTTTTTTCTCTCTTTTCATCTTGTTTTATTTCTTGTTGAGTTTCTCTTCATGTGAATAAGTGTTGTGCCTAGCCCTGTTTTGGCTTCTTAGTATGTGTGTGGCCGAACTATGAAGAGACTTGTGACACTTCAACATTTGGCTAGCCTTCTTTCCATATTCCTTATGTTGGTTACATCTTTTGTACGATGAATTTCTGACAGAAAATATGATCCGTCCATAATGAGATTTTTGTTCCAAAAATGAACCCATGTCTAGTCTAGAAACCTCATGGCTATACTCAGTTTTTTCTGCTTTTGTGTTCTCAAGATTACCCAACTAGTAGAAACAGAGAAGGGGAAAATATAAAAGAGAAAACCTAAATCATAGGTCTCTATATTTTTCTTTGAAAGAATAACCTCTTATGCTCTCAATAAGTTGAGATCCCTCTTTCACCCTAAATAAATAAGTGCCAATGCATTGTTATCTTTAAATAAATAAAAGGATTCCTGTGCAGAGAGGTGAAGCAAGATACCCTTTCAAGGTATTATCAAGGCTCGCTAGCAGTGGAGAAATGTTTGTGTTCCCGCGTGACTCGATCGGGGTATTGTCCAAGCCTGCTAGTAGTGGAGCAACACCAGAGATGAAAAATTATACTCTAAAAATCTGAATCTCATGAGCTACACTACCCTTCCAAACTTGAAACATTGTGATTATGACTAATATTATGTTGTGTACAACTGAGAAGGTATAGAGGGGACCATGTCTATTATTGGGATAAGTGGGAAGGCCAAGGTAATCTACATGATGAATAAATACTCCCTGAAGAATCAAGGCCTTGCACAAAAGAAGTTAACGAAGAAAGAGAAGTGGAAGTTCAACTAGTGCATTGCAAAGTGTTGTAGCTATTGCAACACCCTCCAAGATTTTTGTCTTACATTTAAATTTCAGAGCCTTCCTTTTTCTTTCATTGTTTTTGCAAACACTAGAACTCATTTCATGATCTTTCTTACAATTCTTTTGTGCCTTTTGAATGTTGGTTTAACTGTCGTCTTTTCGCATGTTTGACTGTCGTACAACATTTTTGAGCCTTTTTTTATGGTTTTGAAGGTTCGTATTTGTGTATATGAGTTGTCCCTGCCATGTAAACATTTTTCGCATCCATACACAAAGTCTTGAGCACTATCACACAAGTGTTGTGATGGTCATCCTAAAGCCTTTCTTAAGTGTCACACTTATTGTATGTTTTGATGATGCAGTTGCACTGAGGGAAATTATTTGCTTACATGTTTTGATGATCTATTTTTTGTGTCATCAAAGTATGATAAGTGTGTGATCACAGTCAGGGTTCATCACAGTTCATCACCCATCCCACACAGCCATTTTCAGAAAATCTTCCTAACTGAGCAACTTAACTTCATCAGGCCCCAAATGAACTATGCATTGTGTAGTCTCATCCCTCTAATATATTACCTTGCTACTTGGAACTATGAAATATGTAGTCCTTATCCTCCAAGGCCATTTCTCTGCGCAATTCATGAGCCCAACTCCCAATCTTAACCTCTAGAATTGTGCAATTATGTCTACCAGTGATCCAAATGGATCCAAGAATTCCCTTTAAGTCTTCATGAAACTTTTAAAAAAATCATGCCGAAGGCCAAAGTCCTTTAAAGGATTGAAAATATCACGAAAGGGATGCTTTTATCATGGTGGAGAAACCCTTCAGAATGAAGAGAAACGCTATCGGAAGGCCCAAAACTCATGAAATCATGAATAAAATAGAGTAATTGAAAGCAGAGCAAGTGACGCATAGTAGTCGTCTGATCTGGCCGATCAATGCTCTAGATTGGATTGGCAATCGCAATCGGTGGTGACCTTCGGTAGAGATCGGCGGGATCCACATGAGACTTGTGGCAGCGATTAGTGGAATCGACGAGATCCACATAACGCATGCGACGATGATTGGCGGAGTTAATCTGGACCTTCGATCAAGCGCGTAGATCGATGGCCCATATTACATCATCGGATCACTATCGGGGGATTACTGAAGCGCTACAATGACGAAAGGGTTATTATGATAAGCAATTGTGATATATCGCATCGCCGCATCACATCGGAACTGTACAAAGGGCCGATATCAACACACCATGCGACAACTAGATGTGATAGCAGTATAAAGGAAACTTGATATAATTTCAATTTCGTAATAGAGCCATTTTAATGTATTTTCATGATTTTGTTGTATTTCCAACACAAAGGGATGGAGCCCTTCCGATATGCGATAGCGACTGGAAAATAGACCCAATAGGGGAATGAAGCATATTTAAGGACTTTTAGAGTTCGATAGATTGGATGTTGACATAATTTCTCTGTGCAAATGAATTTTCACTATGGAAATAGTGCATGATAGTTTCAAATGTTCCAGAGGCCTGAGGCATTCTTAAATTATAGAAATGGTGGCCACCTACTCTTTTGGCGTTAAGAAATGATTGCATAATGTTGTAAAAGGGATTCGAAGCAAGCAAGAGGCCGGGGAGACTGAGAGCTGAGGATATGAAACGAATAGGCAACACGGTTGGCTTTAAAAGCAACAGAAAGAGAGCATAAGGGGGAGGCAGTATTCAAGAAAATGTCGAGACAAAGTTTAGGACAAAGAGCATTAGGGGAGTTTGTTTTCTCATAGAGAACTTGAGAGGTTCAAGTAAGCTCTTATTATTGTATTTCTGTTTGGTGTGAGGCTCAAATTGAGCTCACTGTTGTAAACAAACTTTGCTTGAAGACATAATAGAGAGGCCACCACTGAAGGCTAGACCAAGAGATGTAGCCCAGAAGTATTGGGTGAACTTGTTATTAAATTTTTTGTGTCATGTGTTATCTATTATGTTTTGTTACTGCTTCATTGTCTGTGCATTTCACAATCTTATCGATCCATTGCATATAATGACATAGACTAATCCATACACATAGGTCTGTAATACCTTATTAATTGTCTTAGGTCTCATTATCAGATCACCTAGTGTGCCTTGAAATGCACACTTCACATCTTCAACCCTCAAGCTTTTCCCTTTTCCCTTGTCTATTGGAACTACGCAATGAAAAAAATGCATGCCTCCCTTGGCACCCAAAAATGAACATATGCTTCTCCCAGTGCCCTTTCCCTCAACCGAACCTCACTACCTCCAGAAACTGCACAATTATGTCCTTCAAGCCTCCCTAAGCTGCGCATTGTGCAGTCGTAGTTTCCTTCTCCCCCTTGCCTTCTAAAACTATGTTGTTTGTCCTCCTAGGGCCTTATCTAGTAATCTCCACTACTTTAATGAACTACAAAATTTGATCCCTTAGTGGGCACTACATATTTTTTTCCCTTAGTGGGCACTGCGCAAATTTTTCCCTCGGTGAGGATTGCGTAGAAATTTCCCTTAGTTTGGCTTGAGTTATGCACTACACAGTCTCAGTAATCAAGCTTGACCCTTGGATTCTTGAACTACATAATTGCGTAGTCGCTAGGCCCTCTCTCTTGACCTGTCACCCAGTCCCGACCTAGTTCATGAATCCAAATTCTCTATCTTAGTCTAGGGGTTTTCAGACTAATTTCGTCTCGGCATGAGTGAGTTGTAGATGTAGGTACTCGCTTAAAACATGATAGGTTGATGAAGGAGATGTATAATGGGAGCATGGAGAGTGTCATCTTTGTAGCTGAAGCATGCAGGCTCATTTATCAAAGCAAAGCAGAGGGGTACAAGTTTTCAACTATGATCCAAGACTAAATATCATTGAAGACTTCACATTACTAAGCCATGCATAGGAGAAGAGAAAGCATATCAAAGAAGACATCCAACACTGAGAAACAACAATGACTTCACATTGCCACATCACTCAGTAGTCCATGTCAGCAGTGTCATATCATTTCATGTCACGAGTGGTCATATCCCACGTCACTATTTTGGACCATATATGATATTCAAATGTATTGTAAAGTGGAAGTCCAAAGGAAACACATGAATATGGAGAGTCATGTAAGTTGGAAATTCATAAGGAGTTGAACAATCATAAGGGTACTCAAAGAGTCACAAAGGGTAAGCATCACCTCTTGGTTATATATACCCCACTCATTATATGAGCAAAGGATGTTTTCACCTTTGATCCTTTGCAAGGCATCATAGAGATTATCTAGTTCTTTGAGGATCAAGGAGTGGATCGAATGTCCCATTGTTGGGGCTAGTGATGTACATTGTAAACATGTGTCTTGAAAATTTTGCTTAATGACAGAAGCCTTTTAAGGCCAGCACGTTCTTCATGCATGGACTATGAATGTTTGTAAGACTATTCTATGGACGTTTCTATTTCATGTTTTCTTTCACATGTACTAAGATAGTTGAACTATTTCAGTTTTTTTAGTTCTTATATTATTGAGAATGTGTTGTAATGGTTGTTATTGTTGTCCCATCCTTGTGGACTATTCAAGGGGATAATAGATATATATATTTCCTTATTTTTTGGTTGTAATGATTGTCTCTCCTACTATAGACTATTCCATTGGATGTTCGATAGATCCTTCTGGTTCATGTCTGTCTCTTCCTGGGTGGTACTATTATCTCTCACTTAGAGCCTCACTTTTCTCCCCACCTTTGCAATAGAAGAACCTTGACATAGTCACAATTTCACACTCACCAAGAACACCTCCCTTGCTTTTCGAAGACACCATTCCATCCCTCTCTCATGCTGACAATTCAATCCAAGTGATATCTTTCAGGTATATGGAAATTGGGTCGATATCCCAGATGGGGCTCCTACACCAAATGGTGAGAGGTCTAATTTGGACTTCACATTGGGGAGACCCCTTTGGTTGATGGGCTTCCAACACTGTCAACAAAATGGTACTAGAAGGAGGGCTAGATGGCAGGCTCTACCCATTGAGTCTAGCTTGAATCTCTTATTAAAAATGGATCTTTCCCAAATCATAATCCCAAGATGTTTTTCTAAAGAGATTAAGTGTACCATCCTTGTGGAAGTTATTAATAACCTATCCCAATTGAAGTTTGATGGTGAGGGTATAAAAAATTTCCATGAACATCTATTTCAAGCTGTTCATTTTTGTCTTGTTAATGAAATATATTGCAACAATCTCATGGCTAAACTACTCATCCTCACATTAAAAGGTCTCATTAGTTGATGGTGTGATACATTACCCATTAATGCTATCCATTCATTCAAGAAACCTTCCAAGGAGCTTAAAAATGTTTGTGGAAGGATCAATCTCTTAAGAATGAAGCCAAATGAATCAACTAAGGATTTTTCTGATCAATTCCTTCACCTTTGTTATGATATTCCTGAAAATCATATGAATTGGGATTTCTTTTGACAAGAGTTTGAGCATTTGGTTCTTATCTTGTTACGTGGTGAACCTGAAACTTTTGATTTTTAAGCTTCCCAAACTCTTGTGAATCATGAGATACCTCTAATTTCAAAGGAGGAATTTAGTGTTCCTTTTGTTCTATGTCATCCTCCTTTTCCAATTCCAGTAGGGGTTCCTCTACGTGATGGTAACAAAGTTGAAAAGTCTGCAAATCAAACTCCTAAACCATCTTCTCATTCTTCTCTTACTTTTCATGACTTAGATTCAATGGAGGAAATTCTAGAATGGCTTATGAGGCCTATGGTGAAGATTAACTCCACTCTGCAAGATGATTTCATTGTTCATAACTCTAGTCTCGAATCTGATCTAGATTTATGTTATCCTCTCTCATCTACATGCCATAACTCTTTGTACCATGATCCTCTTAACAAATCTGCTCCACTGTCTACTTTCTCGCACTCTCTTGTTTCTCAAGCTGCTAGCCCAAATTGCAGTCAAGTACAAAGAAATCACAGTACGTAGGTAGAGGAGTAGGAATGTGAAGATGATTTAAATATTTCCTCTATTTTTCATAGCCTTCCATGACAACACAATGATTTTTCGTTCTTCAATGATTCTCAATTTGCTAATCTTGGTGTTGAATCAAATGCCATCAATTATTTCAATCAGTCTATAGCCTGGGCAATAATTGTTCCAATGATGGTGACTCTATTGAGGTATGTCATGATGAATTCCCAAGCACATCATCTGATCTTTCGGTTTCTCCCGAAATTTTAATTTAGATCTAGAATATGATTCCGTAAAAGAATATGTTCTTATCGAAACTTCCTCTTCACCTCACTGACCCTTGTACTTTGTTGGTTGCAATGAATCTACCTACGATGGGGATAATCCATGCTCTTCATTTTCTTCATCCAATGAGTTATCACAAGATGATGAGGTTGTCCATAATGATATTGAAAAAATTTAAAACATAGACTACCCTTCCCATCTGTCATCATCTATTTTCTTCCATGAAGACAACTCTTTAAATCATCTTGCTCATTAAATTTCCATGATTGATTTATCTTTGAACTTTCTATCAGAAGATCCTTTCTACTTGGGTAATTTGATTGATGAAGTTGAAATATCTAGTGAAACTTTTCATAGAAATGGTTGCCATTTGGTGAGAAAAATTGAAACCATCAACGACATCTATCCTCAAACCATGCATGATCTAGTTCAGGCTTGAAAATGTGATTCTACAATCCTGAAAAGTTTTGGGACCTGCTAGGGATTTGAGGCACTACAGAATCCATTTATGGTTATGTCAAAAATCTCACAACTTTGGTAAGCCCCCTAAACTAAGTCAGATATTGTTTCTCTCACACAATCCTTCTTGTTGCATTGTTTCATTTAATGTAAATATGTTTCTCAAAGATGTTTGATATTTCAGATGTAATCTTTCAAACTCTCAATATTTTACTTCTGACTGGACTTAAGAAACTTTTTCAGTTGGTTTGTCTTCATGTACGTCTCTTGCAACAAATTACGGTTTTGAATGTGTATCTCTCATGGAAGTTGATCATTCCAAAGACCATATTTTTCTAAAGGAATAATATCTATCCTATGCATTTCATGATGAGCAACACCAAAATTTTCTTTTGAATATCATATCTCGAATCTTTTCCTTCATTGCACTTGAAACCCTCTTGAGTTTGAATGTACGCACAAGTTACTGTGTGAATAAAACTCCTTTCTATTCATTCCATCCTGACTCGTGTCATGTGCCTACTATACTATCATCCCTTCCCACTTCTCTTGATGATTGCTATGGTAGTGCAGAATGCTACTATTTATAGAGAAATACTACATCATTCATCATGTGAAGAACATGATTCTATTTTTCAAACCGTTCGCGAAATTGTTCAAATTGATTTATCTTTGTTGATCGCAAACTAGGAATATGATACTTCAATCAACTCATATAATAATTCTTCTATCTTGGATGGATTTCATTCAACTTATCATTTTCCTATTAGCACATCCAAGGATAGTGGTTTTACATCATTTTACATATCTTGACCTTCATCGTTTAATATCTCACTGTACATATTTGTGTAGAGTAGTTGAAACACTTTGACCTTTGTTGATATTTATGTCGGGTCCTCACTGTCTCAACGTGACTATTCAAAATGATTAGACCTATTTTTCCCTACAAGATTCTCATCATAATCCCATGCTTCTATTTGAAAATTCATATTTTCAAATCTTTCAAGAGGGTTGTCTCGAATTGTATGATCTAATCACTAAATGGTTGGAATAATCTTACTTGGAAATCTATGTTGCGAACAACAAGTTTCGATCTTCCCTCATGCTTGCTAAAGGGTTCAGTGTAGATGGTGACACATCAGTGAGAAGCTTCCAAGGTTTTTTGAAAGAAAATATTCATTAGAAAGGTAAGAATGAAAATTGGACGAAAGTAGTGGTTGTGACACATCTCTCTTCCCACAGGAAAGACCTTCCTTTGCTTGTGAAAGCTATTGAATTTCTTATTTTTTCTATTGCAAATTTCTTTATATCTGTGTTAACTGCTTGTATCTCTGTGAATGTAGGTTGGGAACAACTATTTTGGATTCACTGGATATTTCATTATATGTGACCCCAACCTTGTAGTTGTTAGGTTAGGAGTAGGATTACTTGGATCCTAGTTTTCCCTTTCTTGCACTCATTCTGCAGTTGTTTCCTATAGTCTATCCTCATTTTCTTATTCTAATTATACATCATGTTTTATTTAGCCTTTTTTTATATTGTCTTATAGTTTTGTTTCCTTTTCGTTTCTTTTCTCTCTATTCATCTTGTTTTCATTCTTATTGAGTTTCTCCTTTTGTTTCCATCATGTGAATAAGTGTTGTGCCTAGACCTGTTTTGGCTTCTTAGTATGTGTGTGTTCTAACTATAAATATTCTTGTGACACTTCAATATTTGGATAGCCTTCTATCCGTCTTCCTTATGTTGGTTAAATCTTTTGGCTGATGAAGTTTTGTCGGAAAATATGATCCATCTGTAAGGAGATTTTTTGTCCAAAAATTAACCCACATCTAGTCGGGAAACCTAATGCCTATACTCGATTTTTTCAACTTTGGTGTTCTTAAGCTTACCCAACTAGTAGAAATAGAGAAGGAGAAAATATAAATGAGAAAACCTAAATCAGAGGTATTTATTCTTGGAAGGAACAAACTCATCTGCTCTCAATATGTCGGGATCCCTCTTTTGTCCCAAATAAATAAGTGCCAATGCACATTTCTCTTTAACTAAATAAATAAAGGAAAAAGAAGAGAAAGAATTCCTGTGTAGAGAGGTGAACCAAGAAAATCTACCAGGGTATTGTCCTGACTTGCTAAAAGTGGAGAAATTTTGGTGTTCCTACATGACTCCATTAGGGTACTATCCAGACCGTCTGGTAGTGGAGAAACACAAGAGATGAAAAATAATACTTTGAAAATATTAAGCTCTGAGCTACACTACCCTTCCCAACTTGAAACATTGTGATTATGATGAATATTATGTTGTGTTCAAATGAGAAGCTATAGAGGAGACAATGTTTCTTCATGGGATAAGTGGGAAGGCCAAGGTAATCTACACAATGAATCAATACTCCCTGATGAAATAAGGCCCCTCACAAAAGAAGTCAACCAAGAAAGAGAAACTCGATTTCAACCAGTGTGTCACCAAGTGTTGTAGTTGTTGCAACGCCCTCCAAAATTTTGGCTTACAAGAAAATTTTGGAGCCTTCCATGGGCTTTTCATTGTTGTTGCAAACACTAGATGTCATTTCATGAGCTTTCTCACAGTTCTTTGGTACCTTTTGCATGTTGGGTTAACTGTTGTCTTTTTGCATGTTTGATTATTGTACAACGTTTGAGATCATGTTATGATGGTTTCAAAGGTTGGTCTTTGTTTATATGAGTTGTCCCAACCATGTAAAAATTTGTTGCATCTATACACAAATTCTTGAGTATTGTCGCACAAATGTCGTCATGGTCATCCTAAATCCTATCTTAAGTGTCGCGCTTGTTGTGTTTTGTCATGAGGCATTCATGCGAAGGGAAATTATTTGTACTTATCTTCACCAAGACCCAACTGAACTGCACACTATGCGCTCTCAGCCTTGTAAGCTATCACCTTACTTCTTGGAACTACGCAATGAACAGACCCTGTCCTTTAGGGTTATTTCTCTGCGTAATTACTTATTCGAGCTCCCAATCTTTACCTTTAGAAATGCGCAGTTGTGTCTCCCAATCTACCTTGAACTGTGCACTTCGCATCTTCAACCCTCAAGATCTTCTCTTGTTTTTTGAAACTATGCAATATGTAGAAGCCTAGCTTCCCTTGGCACCCAAAACTCTGTAGATGCTTCTCCCAGTGTCCTTTCCATTAGCTGAACCTCATTGCCTCCAAAAACTGCGTAGTTTTGTCCTTCAAGCCTCCTTGAGTTTCACATTGCACAATATAAGTTTTCTATTCCCCATTGCCTCCTAAAACTGTTCAATTTGTGCTCCTTAGGCCCCATCTCATAGCCTCCACTACCTTCTTGAACAACACAAATTTTTCCCTCAGTGGTCACTCAAATTTTTCCTTGAGCGGGCACTGTACATAATTTTTCCTCAGTGGGAATTGCACAAAGTTTTCCCTTAGTGAGGACTACGTAGAAATTTCCCTATGTATGGCCTGAGATGCACACTATGCAATCTCACTCATCAGGCTTAACCCTTGGCTTCTTGAACTACACAATTTCATAGTCACTCAGCTCTCTCTCCTAACTTGTCACCTAGTCTCGACCTATCACCCTGTCTTGACCCAATTCATGAATCCAAATGCTCTATCCTAGCCTAGGGGTTCTCAGTCTGATGTCATCTCATCAAGAAGTGAGTTGCAGATATAGCTACTCTCTTACACCATGACATGATGATGAAGAAGGAGATGAAGAAGGGGAGCATGCGGAAAGACATATTTGTAGTTGAAACATGCAAGCTCATCTATCAAAGAAAAGCAAAGGGACACAAGTTTGGAACTACCATCCAAGACTATATATCATTGAAGACTCTGCATCACTTAGTGATGTAGAGGAGAAGAGAAAGGATATCGAAGAAGACATCCAACACTCAGGAGAAATAGTGAGTTGAGGTTGCCACATCACCAAGCAATCCATGTCAACAGTATCATGTCATGTCATGTCATGATTGTTCATTTTCCACCACTATTGTGGACCATGTATATTATATTCAAATGTATTGTAAAGTGGAAGTCCAAAGGACACACATGAATATGGAGAGTCATGTAAGTTGAAAAGTCATAGGAAGTTGAATAGTCGTGACGGTAGTCAAAGAGTCACAAAGGGTAGCATCACCCCTTGGTTATTTATACTCGCCTCATTGTATTAGAAATGGATTTTTTCACCTTGGCTCCTCCTGCAAAGCATTAGAGAGATCAACTAGTTCTTTGAAGAGAAAGGAGTGGCTCCAATGTCCCACTATTGGGGCTACTGATGTACATTGTAAAAATGTGTCTTGAAACTTTTTCATAATGATAGAAGCCTTTTAAGGCCAACACGTTCTTCATGCATGGACTATCAATGTTTTTAAGACTATTTTGTGGTTGTTTTTATTTCATGTTTGCTTTCAAATGTACTAAGATATTTGAACTATTTTGGTTATTTTAGTGCTTATCTTATTGAGAATGTGTTATAATTGTTCTTATTGTTGTCCCATTCTTGTGGACTATTTCGTGGGATACTAGAGATATCTTTCCTTGTTTGTTCATTGTAACAACCATCTCTCCTATTGTGGACTATTCCAATGGATTTTAAATGTATCATTTGGGTTCATGTGTGCCTCTTCCTGGGTGGTACTATTACCTCATTCAGAGGCTCACTTTTCTCCGCACCTTTGCAGTAGAAGAAACTTGACATAGTACCAACTACACACTCACTAGGCACACCTCCCTTTCTTTCTGAAGACACCATTCCATCCCTCTCCCATGCTGACAGCTAGATCCAAGGCATATCTTTGATGTATATGGAAACCAGGCTGATATTTTAGATGGGGCTTCTACACCAAATGGTGTGAGGTCTAATTGGGACTTCACATCAGGGAGACCCCTTGGTTAATGGATTTCCAACATTGTCAACACCACATATGAACCAATATATTTATAAATAAAATACCAAGGAGAAGGAACTGCTATTAATGAATGCATAGACTAACTAGGTATGGGACTTCGAAGAACCACCTGACCATATATTCGGTTGAACCAAATCTATCTTTTGGGAAATCACCCCCATGCCACATTCCAAGCATGAATCTGGGATCTCATGAAACAAATCCAACAAAATTGAACTAGGGCTTCCAGAGGCTGAACCACCTCAACCCTCAACCATTGATTCAACCTCATGGTTAGACATCATGAACCATCACTAGATTGGTCTCCACCCAAGCTGTCAAGGGCTCGAGAGAGTTTGTTCCAACCAATGGTTCCAAGACTAGTAAATCAATCCACATTTGTTTCCGAGCTCCAGAGAATTTTTCCAACCAAGGCTCTAGTACTAGTAACTCAGTAAACCAAGGGATTCAGAGTGTTTTTCCAACCAAGACTCGAGTACTAGTAACTCAACCCAAGTTGTCATAGGGTTTCGAGAGAATTTTTCCAACCAAGGCTCTAGGAATTAATAACTCAAACCATATGCAAAGGAATATGAGAACCAAGTCAAAAACAAAAGTAAAACCCATAACACCATGGCTATCTAGGAAATGGAAAGGCTACGTAAAACCATTGTCAATCCAAGAAAACCTCCCTGCCAATGACATGTCATAACCAAATAAGCACATGAATATACCATGCATGCCCAAACTAGCAAGGAAATCATACATGCAACTTGGTACCTACAAGCAAAACTCAATCCTCTTGCGATTTCGTCCTCTTCCTTTTCCTTGTTGATCTAGATCCCAACTATGCCACACTCCTCCAAGAGTGCTCCAAGAAAAATTTGTGTCCGAGAGTATGAGAGAGAGAGAATAGAGAGAGAGATCCAAAACTGAAATGACCAAAAGATAACACTGAAAAACAACAAACAAATGATCCTCAAAATAATTTTTATCATTGAGGCCTTTATTTTCTTCAATTTCCATTATTTTCCTTCATTTTCCTCCTCACATGCAACCTGTGACCTTTCACCTTCCTTTTCTCCTATTTTCCATTCTTTTCATCAATAAAATGCCAATAAATGCAACCTTTCCTTTCCAAAGCCTTTGTCATTTCCTTTGCCTGTTTCCTTATCCATAATAAACCAAATGAATACTCTACTAGGATGTTTCTCATGCCATTCATCTTGGAATATGTGGCCCATGACATTGGTCTCATATTTTTTATATGATGTTATAACTAGGGTTGTTCCACGAGGGCTTCACTCAATGAACCTCTAGCATATCACGTGCGTTCTAGCATATTAAACAATACCCTTAATTTGACTATGTATTCGAAAATATCTCTAAAAATCACATTATTTAACCCCCCAATAATACAAACCCAATACACCTTACGAATTTAGAAAACCACTACTTTCACTAGATATTGTAGGTATCCATTTTTTCATTAACATTTTTATACCACTTTATACTTTTTCATTAGCTTTGAGCTCCTTTTTTTATACCTGCCAATATAGAAACCCTTTATAAGCTATACATCCCCCAATATATATAGGTCATTTTTTCCTCAATATAAATCCCCCAATATGAATGCATGTGGTATAATATTTCTTCCCCAGTGAAGGCCGCGTGGGATGTTACATAACCCTCCCCCCTTGGGGTAACTCCATCCTTGGTGTTTAGTGACATCTATAACTAGCACGACCACTGGAAACCTGCTAACGGTGCTAGACCCGCCAACATTCAGGGGATCACCCAGGTATGAAGTCCCAACTAGACCTCATAGCGTTTTATGTGTGAGTCTCATCTGGTATGATGGTCAATTTTCCATTATCTTAAGGATTGCCTCAACTCTTGCTTGTTAGCACAAGAGAGTGGTCTGCATTGTCTTCAAGAAGTGAGGTTTGTGTTCCTGGTGAGTGTAAGTGTCACTTGTGTCAATGGTTCTTTCATTGTAAAGGGAGAGGGTGAGAGTGAGTCCCAAGTCAGTTGGGAGAAGTCCCAACGCTGCTAGGAATGCACAACACAAGAAGAAACGCGTAGCTTCCAACGAAGTAGTCCACATGGATGTTGCAGTCACAACACACTAGGAAAATAACATGTATAACACTCAGCAGATTAGTCGACATGGGTGCAACAGTTGTTTACAGCAAGTTTTATGTGGAAGGTCTGTCTGATGTCGGGGAGAGTAGTCTACATGGGAGAGACAACATTAACAGCATATACAACACATTTTCATTAATAGATTATGTATTACAACAAGTGAAATAGTTCAAATGTGAGACACAGGTTAAAGCAACATGCACCACAGGTGTTAAAGATTAGTCTTACAACAATTACAATACATGTGTGAAAACATGTTGTCCTGTTAGCAGTCTTTCGAATTAAGTGAAAGTTCCAAGACACATTGCTACACCATACATCACTAACCCCATGTGAGGGGTGTTTGAGCCAGTATTACTCCTTAAAGAGAATATTACAGACTCTCTTAGCTATGTGGGGGGAGCTGAGGTGAAAAATACTTTGCATGTAAAAATGAGGGGGTATTTATAGCCAAGGGTGAAACTAACCCTTGTGGCTATTCGACTACCCTCATGACTTTTTGGCTTCCATGAATTTTCGACTTTACATGACTCTTTGTATAACAAGTGGGTCTCTTGTACTTCCATGTTACATTACATTGATAGACAGTATGGCCCATGGTAGATATGTGGGCGAAATGACTCATGGCATGAATCGACATGACAATGTTGGTACATTCGTGCTTCTTCTAATGTGTATGTCGAGTTACTATGCTACTGGGTGATGGATTTCCTCATGGTGTGTCACAGATTCACCTTCGCATGGCAAAGTGCGTGGATTTTTCAATGGTCATTGGTTCACTTGATGTTGCTTTTGCACGTTGCTACTTGCTTGTATGTTGGAAGGCTTGACAGGTTCATCTATTTGTGAAAGGTGAATGTTCATTTGTTCGTGCGTCCATGAGCGCATCTTGCATGTTTTCTCATCCATCCATATGTAAAAACATCTTGAATGATCATCTATTCATGAGAACATATCTTTGCATGCATCATTTGCTTGTTTTTTGGTGAACCAGTCCCTTTGCATGTGCTCTCCTTCGTTCATTATGTTCATTATCACGCCATGTTTGTTTGTGTACCTAATCCTACAGTCACTCATGACGAGACGACATCAAATCTAAAAACCTCCTATTCTACCATGATACATGGTCATTTCATATGCATGTGACTAAGAGAGGCGAGAAGGTTGTGAGTGGGATGGAGGCTCTGGGCACTGCTGATGAAAACTATGCAAGGGTCACTCGGTGATGGAGATGGGCAATCCAGATTGATAGTGACTGTCCGCGAGAACTAGCCCAACTAGAGGAAAAAACTGAACAGTTTTTGAGGGGAACAGTCCAGGCTGCAGGGAGGCTAGGCAAGCAAAAATATGCATAGTTTCTAGAACAAGTGGGCAGCGGGACTTGGCAACAAAACTGCACAATTTTTTGGAGGAACGGGTCGGGCTATAGGGAGGCCTGGCAGACAGAAGTTGTGCAATTTTTTGGAGGAAATAGGTCAGGAGCTTGATAGTCAAAACTATGCAATTCCTAGAGGGAAGTGGCAAGTGGCTGCTAGGTCACTGGTAGTAGAAACTGCACAATTCCAAAGGGAACTGACATTTAGCTGCCAGAAGCTTGGCAGTAGAAACTGCGTAACTCTTGGAGGGAATTGGCAGTCTACTGTTGGGAGCCATTGGCGAGGGAAATTGCACTAACGTTGGGAGGTTAGCTTGTTGATCATATCTGCGCAATTTCTAAGCTGACTGGACTATTAGGTAGCAGAGGCCTTGCTCATGAAAACTGTGTAATTTTCTATATGAGCAGTTGGTTGACTGTCAGGAGGGCTAGATAGAAATATTGTGCAATCTCCTGAGAGAGACAGGGATGAGCACTGGGTGTCTATCTAGCATGTCTGTTCTTGCGGCCTCTACATAATGTTTCAAGGGACTATGTCCTGGGGTGGCTGCCTACTCGAACTCTCTAGTCGACTAGCATGGAAATTGATTGATTTTCTTGCGGGAAGTGTAACTTGAAATGACTTGCTTGGTACTTCTGCACTATTCTAGGTGACAGTTGATCGAGTCGATGGCAGGGTGATAGTCTGACTATCAGAGGGGAGTCTGGTCATAAAAACTTCAACAAAATGACTAAGTGTGTGAACAAGTGAAAGATGCATATGTGATCTTGCAAACACACACTTGAATTACTCGATGGCAAGATGAATCAAACCATCCAAAAACACATGTACAACATGACTGACCGTCGGTGTAAGTGACAAGCGCGAAACTTGTGATTGTTCATTGCGTGACCATAACAACACTTGCACGACAGTGAATGTGACTCCGTGTGTGAGTGTGACAAAAGTTTTCATAGCGAACATAACAAGTACACACGAAGCGAAGACTTTGAGCATAACTAGAACATGGTTGCAAGCATGAATTTGACATCAACATGCAAGACTTTGTGAAATGAACATGCAAGGTGAATGTGAAGGCTCACATGAGCTCATAGAGTGAACCCGAGTGTGTGCAGTCATCAAGTGAAACTCTCAAGGGAGGCTCTGAAATTGGGTGCAGGTCAACATTTTGGAGGGTAGTTGTAGCGCTACAACACAATAAAAACATATGCTCATGGAGATTTATAACACAGCTCGTTGTAGCATTTATAATGACCATTGCCAAAAACATGGTAGTCATATCGTTTATTGGATCTTTATAGCATAGCTCATTATGGTATATAGAATAAAAACCACAAATATAGTCATACACATTTGCTCCGACCAGAAAATAATGATACTATCTATGGAGATCTATAAATCTAGCTCAGTACAATATTTATAATGATATACATGTATACATATATGCACATTTTCTCAACTAACAAATAAATGATACAATGTTCGTATCAGTAACAAGGGAATATAGAGGCTCACACCTCCACCCTCAAAGTAATACCATTGATTCACCCCCTTCCTATGAAGTCTAGATTCCACTACCAAAGTCAAAGCTACATCTACTTTCCAACACTACAATCCTATGCCACTTGTCCTCTTAGTGAATGGTTACTGACTCATTGTTCCAGGGTGCACTCCCAATGTGCATCTAATTCCATCTAGAAATTCTAATGACCAAAATAAATTCATTCTCGGTCTTCCCTTCTCTATTACACAATGCCTCAGGTAATCCAATCACCCCCTTCCATGCAGTCACACACCTTCTAATTTCCTCGAGCATCCCCTTCTCTGCTACACAATACCTCGGGTGACCCCTCCCTTGGCAAGGTTTCCTCACATAAAAAGTTCCAAAACCAAGGCATATCCCTGCCTCAAAACCATCATACCAATCATTGCATGCTCATGGAAATCAATGGACATTATTGGGTAGTAGTGCCCCACAGTGGCCCTGCTCCTAAAATGCTTTACCAGCATACTTCTGCCTGTTCCAATTTCTTTCTCTAATGATGCTAATTCTTGCAGTCAGTTTCAAACACCTAACGGGGCATTTCATGGTTTCTTGTACCAAGCACATAAATTCCATTAGAATAAAAATAAATTGAAATAAATTCACATCATACCTCATTGGTAGCTTTTCAATGAGGTACACTTGCAATTATGTTCACTTACTATCACAACAAGTCAAACTAGCTATTTGATCAAATCATCATGTATAAACATATCACATCTGGTCAGCTCAAAGCATAACCATCATAAATCAAAATCGTGAATCGCATGTAATCATCATAAACCAAAATCATAGATCACATGTAACCATCATAAATTAGAATCATAGATCACATGCATAATAAAACTAAAATAAAATATTGATACTTATGCTTTAATTAATACATTTCTTCTACCTTTGTCCTTTGTCCTTTGTCCTTTTGTACACATACCGGATTAGATTCCACACATGGTAAGCACCCAATGCCTTTTTCTCTTCTTTAACCACATACACATACATAAGGTACATCACAACACATACATCCACACACAACATACAACATCACACAATACATAAACATACACCTAATATAGATAACGACACATATACCTACACTCGGTGTACACACAACACATACGTACATAAAGTACAACACACAAATACACATTTCACGATACAATGACTAGGAAATGCACATAGCACAGTACCACAGGTACATAACACAACATGTACGGCATGCATACAATACCACATGTACAACATGTACACAATACCACCTATACACAGCACCACATGCACAACATGTACACAACACCACATGTACACATCACCACCTCCATAACATGTACACAACACCACATGTATACAACACCACCTGCGCAATGTGTACACAACACCATATGGACACAACACTACATGCATGACATGTACATAACACCACATATACACAACACCACATGCATGACATGTACATAGCACCACCTGCATAGATAACCCGTTGTACAGCATGTATAGGACACCACATGCACACAACACCGCATGTACATAACACCATATGTACGACATGCACACCACTTCATATGTACACAGCGCCACATATGCAACATGCACAAAGTACCATATTGCACAAAACCTCATATGCAACATGCACACAACACCATATGTATAGAGCACCACATATCCAACATGCACACAACACCATCTGTACATAGCACTACATAAACAACATGTACACAACACCCTATATACAGAATACCACATGCATACAACATCACAGGTGCAACATGTACAACATATATACAACGGTAATACTACGCATCCATATACCACACACTGACTCTACCAAGCAACCTTGATTCTAGTGTCTTATACATGCTTGTCCCAACATGCCGCATAGCATACTACTTTCATTCCGTTGATGTATCTTTAACCATTACATGTTCATAACATAAACATAGGCATAGTATCAACATATAATATCGATTCATATCCACATGATACTGACCTTATAGATATGCCAGGGCCACTCTTCCCACTTGATTCCTCATAAGACCAAGAACCTCTTCATGCCATTCACTCGCATAAGCTATCATTCCTCCATAACAATGATTCCTGACAACCCTGTCAAACAATGACATACATACATACATATATACATATAAACATCAACATAAAACAATCATGATCCCTGGAGACCCTATTAGACAAGTGCATACATACATATATGCATATATAAACATAAACATAATCATATTCATAACCTACTCACGAGATATCATAATGTCTAGGTTAATAGAACTCCCTTTATGTGTGAAATGCATGTGCAACATCGAGAATAATAGTTCCCAACATAGCCAAGGAATTAGATGGCTTAAATCTATTAACCTTACCTTTCGTGATTACCTTTCTCACGAATGCTCTACCACCATCCATTTACACCAAAGGACCCCACCAATCCAATGGGTTGTCATACTTTTTCTTCAACTGCCCTTTACTCATGCACGGAGATTCATTCAAGTCTTACGTTACCTGTTGGGATTCTTTGAGCTCTTCTTGACTATATTAACTTTCCTCTTTCCCAAACTAATCCCCAAGACCCTCAAAACATAAAATACAATAACAAGAAATAAACAAGAAGAAAACCATGAAAACCAATAACAATATGACACCACAAGCAAATTGGTATGGCCATACACTAGAATTAAACAAAACTGCAAATCAAGCACAAATAAAGCACAAAATACCAAAAGCACAAGACTAGAAACAAACACCATGACTCAATCCCCATGGGTTCCCAAAGCTTCCAAGGGAAATCTCAAATTGAGCCATCTTCAAGATTTTATGGTAGTCTCTTTTTCATGCACTTCCTTGCATTATACTACCATAAACACATAATTGTCAATGTGTAAATAAATATACAATATACTAGTTACCTTACCTTTTCATGAAAAGCACAATGCCTTGTACCTATACACATCCATGCCATTCCTCAAGGGACTCTAATTCCCTTGGTGAATCCAGCTATAATGGAAACCAACCGTTATACCTGTCAAATACATGTTCATGATTCTAGCACATATCCACATAATTTAGACAAATTAGGGTTAATAATACTTCCTGTATGCAAAAAAATCATTTGTTTGGAAATGTCACCCAATTCCTTTCTTTTACTTTTTTACCTTGTTGCAATCGAGTATTACTATGTACTATCACATCACCCATTGATAGCAGGGAAAATTTTAAGAACCACCCTAAATTTATATGTATAATAAATGGGCTAATCCCCATGATACATAGGAAAAATGGGAGGCGATTTTATCAATAATATAATATGTATATATAATTTTTTTGGCGAATCTCTCACTAGATTATATTATCTTGTACAGTGATGGAGACTCTTTTGTTGACACCTAATCTTCATGATTGGTTGAATTTATGTAAATAATTAAATTAGGAATGTGAACAGTCATTGGGAGATGAACTGAACAGTCACTCCCTATTGTATATAACAAAGACCTACCTAATGGAATAATATACGAATCAGTTTTACTGCCTATTAGAGTTACTGCCTGGCCTGACATGGTATCAGAGCCAGCTCCTTTTCTAGCTCTCATGCTCCTTGTAACTCCTCTGTCTCTCTACCATATTCCTTTTACCTGGCTCTCTGTCAGCTAGAAGGTGTCTGTCCATGAATGTTTGATGATTTGTCAAATTCCATTTATAAATCCTGCGCCCTACTCTTCTGAAGCATTGTCTTATCCAGCGCTATCCATACTATCCAAACATAAGCACTATACGTTAAATTTTTTTGTGAATGGCCCTGACATGGGAACGTTTACGTTGTCATCCTGAATGGCCTGACATAGTATTCCAGACTGATTTGTGAAGGTCCTGACGGTGAAGGTCATTGGTATCAACGCTGCCTGAAACACTGTGATTCAATGCTGGATGAAACACTGTGATTGAACGTTGTTCATTCCTTACTCTATTCATTCCTTACTGAGGCTGCGTTAATAACGCATATCATTCCTTTTCTGAGATCTTAGAATATTTGTTGATTTTTCTGATATTTCTTTAACACTACACTGCCGGTTTGACATACCTATTGAGGATTTGCAGAGGAAATTTAGCGTGGAATGCAAGATTAAAGAAAAATTCGAACGAATGGGCCTATAATGCCAGACTGGACGCTGATTCAGTGAAATTCCCAGCGTGTTTACTGCTTCCTCAAGCATTTTGTTTTGTTGAGGGGTAAGGGAGCTAATTCGAATTTTAATGATAATGTCATATGGTTTAAAGACCTTGGTTCGAATTTTTGCTTGAGCGCTTGATGTTAGGGATGTTGGGTGTAACCCTAGACCACCCAAATCTCTCTTTCAGTCGGGGTTTGTTATAGATATAGCTCAGTAGGAAGCCTATTCGAATCGCTGATCTGGTTGACTTTTGGGTTGAAATTAAGGCCGTAGATTTCAATTACTTAATTGGAGGATTCAAAATTTAAGCCTTAATCACAGACAGTGTTGGGTTTGATTAGTTTGAAATGGTATATAATGCATTAGAATGTTATATGTAGTAAAGATTTTTTGGGCAACGAGGTATAATGTTTGTAATATTTGAAAATACATACATATGTATTACACCATAGTGTTGGTTTCATAAAGCTGTTTTCAAAGTGACTAACATAGTTAACGCCCCTGCGTTTGACTGTGTTTAATATATTGTTTGAGGCCAGAATACATTTTGATATCAGAATCAATTTTCTTTTAGTAGCAGAAGTATTTTTACAACTCTTGGATTTTACAATGCATTCAATCATATCTATGGTGGGAATAGTTCTCACTGGCAAGGAGAACTATCCTGAATGGTCCCAAATGATAAAACACACCCTCATTTTCAATGAGTTGTGGAAAAGAGTGTGTGTCGGAGAAGGAGACAATGACCCAGTACAACCTACCT